>JAPYZE010002741.1:0-15132 GCA_030522805.1 Leptomastidea abnormis
ATATATAAAGTTAAGAAAAAAACATCCACAATGACTCACTCTTTTATTCTTTATTTAAAGCATCAAAAAAGTTATATTTTGTTGAGAATTATTTGATTTATTGCTATATTAGTTTTTATAAACAATCAAAGATCAGGATAATAAAACAACAAGTTCAAAGAAATGCTTCAATACTTAAAATATATGAAAAATTTATTTACACAGAAATGTTAATACACAATACATGTATTAATTATAATTGCTATGATTTTTTGTTGAATAATAACTTCAAGCAGTAAAATTTGCAAAATATTGTCGCGAGATTTAACATTCTTCAAAGCAAAGACGTAAGTAAAAATCAAAATAAGGCTAGTACATTTATTACGAGACTGATACACTATTTTACTAAAACAAAAACTCGAAACATTTAACAAAACTAAAATTTTATCAAACATTTTTTGTTTATGTGCAAAAATGGTTTTCCATTTCCAAGTTTTTGAAATGATCTTCTAGTTATTTTGCTTTATTTCTCTCTCTTTCATAAATTTTTTTTTTTCTATAAATAGTTTTTTATATAATTTGATAATTTATTTATGACATTTTTTTTATTTATTAATGCACATTATATTATTTACAAAAAGATACAACTTAAGAAGTAAAGAAGTTCGAGATTACATACTTTATGCACATAATAAAAATATTTTTTTTTATATGTTTTCCATATATCTAGTTTTTTTTTTTTAATGCATTCAGTTCTAAATGTCATTGCCAATAGATAATAGAAATAGTATAATTTAATCACTTTTCCTAATATATTTTACTACTTTATATTTTAAATTTGCGCATCAAGATTTTTGAACCTTGAGAAATTTGCTAGTATTGTTTTAAAAGTCGTAATGGCAGCATGTATAGCAAATAATATTACTTTTTATAATACAATTTTTGGAATATGCATTCTCGTACTTTTCGAATTCCATTTTATAACTTGATTTTGATCGATTTGCTTTTGAAGCAAATCTTAAACTCTTATAATAAAAATATTAATCATTTATATAGAATATAGCAAATACATTTAAATTTTATCTATAATCAGCTCTTCCTTTCTCATTCTCAATTGATGTATCGCGTATTAGTCTTAATATTGTGACAGCATGAATTATTGTCACTCTGACTACCATAAAAGTAACACTTTTGAAAAGGTTTGCAAAAAAAAGTACATCAGCCGTTCTAAAATTGTTTATGAAACAACAAAAAAATGATATTAATTAATCGCTTTTCAAAATCAATATTATCATTTATCTACATCGTAACTTTATATTCAGTTTATCGCATTTGTAATAGCAAAAATAATAATAATTATAATAATATTAATAAAAATACAAAACTAAAAACAAAGAAGAAAAATGGCATAAACGAGATCGTAGATTTCAGCACCACCAAATTACACGTTATGCATACTTTCGTGCAATGGTGCTGTTGTACAAACCCCTAAAATCACACATTGAGTCCACGTAAGTTTAGCACTTCGTCTTAGTATACAATATATAAAATGGTATATAAACAGCTTAAACACGCACATTCAAATCGTCATTAACGATTTATAAGAATATCATCGAAAATGAAGTAATGGTAGCCCTTGCTACTGTATATGATTAAAAAGAGCTCAGCCAAATAAGCTTTGCTCGAGTATAGCTACAAAAATTTTGTATATATTTTCGACGTTGTATGCTTATATGAATGTCGTTTAAAGGCGCATTATATATTAAATACATCTGCGACACTTGAACGCGCAAGCTGTTCAATTATCGTTTATAGATTTTATATGCAAGTGATATATACATACACGTCGTCGCACATTCAAATACAATTGCATCGCATAAGCGTATATATAGCACCTTTATTATAAAAGAGTAATATAATAAAATGCGGTATATACTTTTTGCATCTCCCCGTACTTAGTTCGATATAATAAAATTTTTGCCTACATTTTTTCTTGCCCATTCGTAAAAACGTGTAAAAGTAGAAGTAGCAGAAGTAACAGCATCGCTTTCGTAAAATTAAGCTGTACCGTCTGCTCATAACGCCTCGATTCATCGACCATTGTATCAAAGTAGTTTATTCTTCCTTCATACGTATAAAAGTCAAAAGGGTCAAAAAGTATTTCCTAGAAAATTTTCAAAAATTGTCACAATATATTTAAAAACAGTTTTTAATCTTTGTTAAAGATTAACTTGAAAAACGTTAGAAAAATCTCTAAAAGCCAGTTTGTTTGTCGTCGTCTTTGTCAATATCTTCGTCATTCAGTCTCTCATTTTACTTGCGATCATGTCCTTTCACAACGAGGGCACTCCGCATTTTAATAGTGAAACGTAAAGTGAGCAACAATAAGAGCTCGAATCACTTGTGCATTTCTTTTCCGACCACGAGACTCTGCCAAATCACGCGAGCTGATCATGCACGTTACATGATCATCGTTTGCCGGCCAAGCTCATCGCAAGCCGTGAACGCTAAAATAACCGTTTTCTAGTTCAAAGCTAAAGTCGCGACAAATGCGTCAGAGTGAAGCATAATAAAATCGGTTTTTTTCCCTCTCCTTACCATGCCTCACTTCCGCGAAGCGCGCGAGATACAGCAGCAGTAGTTGCAGATTTGGCTAGACCAAAACCCTCGGTCCTCCAGTTCCTCCACCAGCTCTTCCTCTGGTTCAGTTGCGCGAGCCTCCTGAGTAATCCCTTCTGGTCAGTGCATCGGCCGGCTGGTCAGCTGTGTCGACTCTGCCCGCTTGGGCGGAGGGGGCGGAGGCCTTCTCTTGCCCGCGATTGCCGAGGCAATGAGACTGCGAGAGCTGGACTCCTCTGCGAACCTGACTTGTCCGCTGGTAACCACAGCCGTAGTGGCCTGGCGTGTCGGGCTACTACCCGTTGCTAGACTGCCGCTCTCAGCGCTGCAGCTGCTAGCATAGTCAACAGCCACGGTGGCAGCAGTAGCCTGCTGCTGCTGTTGCTGAAGCTCCGTCGCGTAGACGTTCTCGTATAGGTTGTCAGAGCCGTAGTGCTCCTGCACCCAATTTGAGACATTGGTCTCGCGATAATCAGCGACGGCAGGCGGCGGGTCTCGGAAACCCAACACTTCGTGCGGAGTTGTCGTCGTGTCGAGTTTACACTTTTGGGCGACCTGCCACTTCTTGCGCATGACCCGCTGCAGATCCTTGAGGAACTCGCCAGGCGGCGCCGCATCCGAGGCAGCCAGCTTTTTTGGCGAGGATGAGAGCCTGGTGCTGTCGGACCTACGGGGTGGCAGGGGCTTACGCAGAGGCAACGCTGGACTACCAGGCTCCTGAATCATTTGCTGCTGCTGGGGTTGCTGCTGAGGCGGTAGGTTGAACGAGATCTTCTTGCCGGGGGGCTTGGCAAGCTGTTTTGGGGAGGCAGGTGGCTCTTGGATGGTGACCCGCCGCTGGGCCTGGGGGCTGCTGCCTGAGCTTGCTTTTAGCTCAGCAAGGTAGGGCGGCGTGGCATAGGGGTTGCTTGCGTGCTTTAGCGCGCTCCTGCGTATGGTGTCAACGCCAACATTGCTCACTGCCGCAGGTGGTGGTTGCGTACATACGACCGTAGGATGACCAGTGTAGATGGGCTCCGGCGCTTTAGGAGCACTGGACCGAGTGAGCTGCGTTAGCAGTAGCTGTTGCTGCTGCTGTCCGGGTTGAACGCAGATTGGCTGTGAGCCGTATGCAGGAGGTGGCACAAACGGTGGTGGCTGGGGTCCGGTGGTGAGGCTAAAAGGCGAGTTCGGTTGGCCGTGTGATGTGGGCGTACTGGCGCCGGAGCTGGGATGTGAGCTGTGCGGCGAGCAGGCGGCGCCGTTTTGCCCTGAACTTCGGAATCCGTTACTCAGTCCAGCAGGCGCATAGAGGACGTCAGGCGTTGATTCGAAATGAGCGGCCGGGACGCGCTGGACATAGCAAGCTGCACGCGTCGACGTATTCTCAGGTGAGGAGGACCTAGTGGTTGCACTAGGAGACGATGTTAGCTTGGTTTTGACACGGCGAATCGTTCCAGTCTCGCCAACCAGGGGACTCGGGGGTGGAGGCAGCGAGGCGAGACTTAGCGAAGAGCCGCTCAGCTCGGGCGTGTCGCAGATCGGCAACTCGCCCGGGGCTGGAGGTGGGGGCAGTGAGTCCAGCGACAGGTTTGACCTGAACATCTCGGGTGGCGGTGGTGGCAGAGGTTCTCCATCTGATTCGATCTCTATGTTAATGTGCGATAGCGAGGCTGGTGGTGGCGGTAGAGAGCATATAGAGTCCATCTGTAATGGGAAGAGAACATAACGATAAATTTTACTGGAATAGATCATGTGAATGTTACCTTTAAAATTAACACAATATAAAAAGAGTAGCAATGGTCCAGTCAGAAGTGTGTTCGCTACTGAACCAACACTATCTTAAGGGATTGGGATCAAGTCCCGGTCCGAGCAAAATTTCTTGAAATTTTTTTTAGGATTTTTTTTTCAACCGGAATTGGAACCCCAAGGTTCTGACTGTTTCAAGATAGGTTTTTCCCCAAAAGTTTTTTCTTCTAAAAATTTTTGGAGTTTTTCCCTATTTCTCAAGACCACTGGGTCTTAGTTAAATGTGAAGCATATAGAGACGAGAAGTAAAGAGAGAGGCAGTAATTTAGATAAAAATAAATAGGTGTTTGGATGACGAATCGAGTCGATGGATCCTGGAGCCAAGAGTAGGAGACAGAGAATGTTAGCTTGACTGGTTGGAGCAAGGACCCCCGCTTGACCTTAGGTCTTGGATGTCGTAGACCGGATAAAAGGGAATGCTAGCCTTACTGGCTGGAGCAGGTTTATACCACGGCTATATGCCGGAATAAAAGTCTCCTCCGGGAACGTGGGGGTAGACGGGATGCCGATAGCAGAGACTGTCGGCTTTACTGGCTGGGACGAAGTCCGGAGAAACCAAAATAATCAGGATAAAGGATAGAAATAGGATAGGTTTCCAGGGCACAAACTCTCACACATAGTTGGTAAGGGTGTTCCTGTGACTAGGAAATAGACTGTAGAGATTAGGAGAAGCACAAAAAAATTAACACAATAATATTTGTCTAAAATCACAAAAAGTAATTTAAATTCAAGTGATGTCTACATATCTTAAGACAGTCGAAATATAGTATCTGCTTTAAGACAAGTACATGAATAAAGGATATAAACGAAGGGTTGCGTACTGACCATGCAAGACTGTAGGGGACTATTGAGTGGTGAGGATTTGATCTCCTGGCTGTCGAGCCGGCCGTAGTTCATGGGGCTGGCCCGCTCTCGAACTGGAGTGCCGGGAGGCACTGGACTGACGGGCGTCGCGTTGCCTGATTTGTGGTGCCTCTTGAGAGTGCCAGAGCCGTCGGAATCAGTGCCGCTTCTCCTCCGGCTGTGGCGGCGGGTCAGGGTTCCGGAGCCCGAGTTGGTCGGTGATGGGCAATCCGGTTCGTCACGCACTGTCTCCCCCACTTCCTTAAGCTGGCGGGTTATAGACGTCAGAGGTAGCTTCGGATTCATGGACGGCTTGCGTTTTATCGTTCCGGTAGGAAATTCGCCACATTCAAAGGCCACCTGGAAATAAAAGTCCCACTCTCGTATACTTATCTGTACAAATTTGTGATTTTATGTTCACGCTTGATGATCAAGTGCGATCAATTTGATTTGTTTGGTTGATAAATAAGATTGCAAAAATGTAAATGAAAAGCAGTTAGGAGTATCAGTAACAGCAGTAGTATTGATCGTTGTTGTTTATTTGTTAGAAAGCATCACTAACCTCGCAGCTGCTGGGTGCCCCATCCGACAAGCATCCGCTGGAGCTCGAGCTGCTCGCTCTACTCGACCTGCCATCGCTGTTGTAGCTTTGTCGCTGTTGCAGCTCTGCGCCAACATTGCTGTAACTCTGCCTTTGCAGCGGCTCGTACAGTCTCTCGATGGTTGAGTTGTTGCTGTTGTTGTGGCTGTTGGAGTGGTTGTGATTGCCGTTGCTCATTGTAATATTAGTCGAGGCGTCACCGTTGAGCCTTGAGCATTCATTGAACTGTCGGGCGTTGTCGTTGAAGGTGTCGTATTGGGTACGGTTTCCGGGTGTGTGACTGCCAGTACCGCCAGTGGCAGCGATCGAGCTGACCGAGCAGGAGCGCGCGTGAGCCAGCAGATCGAGGTCCTCCTGAGCGAGCTCGTCCACCAGGGTCCGATAGTTCTCGAGAAGCTTGGGCCCGTACTTGGCCATCCGGATCCCAACCATCCAGCGCTCAAGGGCTGCGCCGTCCTCCGTGCAGAGAAACTTTATGTACTTGGTCGACTTCGCCTGCTGGAGCCGTGGGTGCTTTATAGCGAAGCAAAAGTCCGTCGGCGCCTTGTACTTCTTCTTCCAGCCTACCGCATAATAGACCTGGTTCACATCGAACGTCGCCAGGCAGACCAGGTCCCGAGCCGTCCGAGCCTTCTCTTTCGGCCAGTAGTACAGCCCCGATGCCCGAAGAATGAAGTGGTATCGTTTCCAGCCTTTCTTACTGTCTGACTTCAGGTATAAAGGACCCTCAACCTAACTCGGCGTTAAGGGATGAAGAAAATTGAAAATTTAGCCGAACTGCTTATTGAGGTAGCTATAGCTACTTGATGTATGAATAAAAATGTCTGTCATTTGACATCTTACCTCTGGCACGCTGGCGTTATTACTCAAAAAGAACTCCTCAAGCAGGATGTTGCGGGAGTGATCGTCGTATTCCCCGTTGCCGCGGTCCGATGGACCAAGAAGAAATTTTTCCGGCGTCAAAAAGAGTTGCGTCTTGTCAGACCTTTCAACGAACAGCAACTTGTTCTTCGAATCTCGTGTCCACAACAGCAGATTTTCCACGAGCAATTCGTGATCTTCGTAAACTCTCTCTGTTGGTAGAATAAGTCAGAAGAATTATAACAAATTAATTGAATAACAAGACGACTTAATACTTGAGACAATGTCACAATGAACTAATATTTCAATAAATCACGTAAGCAGATAGGCTAAATAATAAAGAGGAATATATGTAAAAAGGATAAAATTTGTTATACGTTGCGAGAAATATAATATTATCGACATACCCATAAATAAATCGGGCAGGTGTTCAACAACCGCCCACTTTGGGTCCATTGGCACGTGATTTTTATCGGCAAGTAATCTACAGACGTGAGCTACGCTCATATTCTCGTCGACCAGAAGGCTTTTGCCACTACCATCGAGAGTAAAAACCTTAATAAATAACTTTTGCACGCTAGCTTCCCGCATCTTTTCCAAGGCAAGCCGTATTTTCTCCGCTTTCGCTCGACTAGCGGCATCTGTAAAATACACATTTTGGTAATAATGATGCTATCATATAAATAATAGTATGGCGAACAAGTGTTTTAATGCATTGACATATTATATTAATTTTTCGTCTAATCAAATTATTAGTCCTTCGCAGGAATGTAGAGAAAACTTTTAAATATGCTAACAAAAGATGAATCGATAAATAAAGAAAACACGTATACTTACGCACGTGCGTGTACACACATGACACACACACACACACATGCATATACAAGCTGTATCTAAAGTAAAGACAAATATACACACCCATGAGTTGATGGGGTTGCTGCTGTGGAGCTGTATGGATAGTAGGTTGGGGTGGCTTGTGTCCGGAGCCACTGCTACTTGCCGAGCTTTCGCTCGAAAGCATCGACACGGTGTCGGAAAAGGCACTATCATTGTCAGGACTGTCGGTCCGCATTCCTGTAAAAATATAGCATTTTAGTATATATAGTGATGCTTTTTTTTTTTCTTATAAAACATTTATTTTTATCTACTCATTTCAACTCAATCTTACGAAAATAATTATTAATTTTTTTATTTTTACATTTTTAATAACTCTAATACTTTTGCAGGGTTAATAAATGTATTTTTGTTAATGCTATTAAAAATGTTAATTTTTTTAATTTTAAAGTACTGCTTAATCATACAGAATGAATAAAATAAATTGTATAGATTTCAAATTTATCGTATTTTAAAACATTAGAAAGTTTGAGAATAAACTTAACAGATTTTGACTTGATTAGAATTTGTATTAATTAAAAAGGCTGAGACTTCGGAAAATGCAAATAGTCAATAATATTTGATTTTTCTAATATTATCTGGATATTCGGTTTTTGTTTTTTTTTTTTTTTTTTTTTTTTTTAACAAATAAAACTTGTTAAAAAAATTGAAAAATATATATAGCGTAGGATTTTGCAAAAAAAAAAAAATAATTAATTTCCTTCTATTTCCAAAAAAAATTGAGTATTCGCTATTCGAATAACGAATGTTCGTTCAAAAAAATTATCGAATATTCGGATTTTATATACTGATATCCGTTTGAATAGGAGATAATTGAAGTGAATTTTTTTTCAAGACTTATAATTATTAAATTTTTCAACAAATTTTGTTTGAAGAAAAAGAAAAAATTCAAATAGTCCAAGTCAGAGCCCTAGTAATTACCTAAACGAAAAAAAAAATAAAAATATCAATTTTCTACTTTATTTATAATTATTATTTGAATTTTCTATAAGTAAAAAAAAAGAATAATAAAAATAATAAAATAAATAATTATACCTACAAAATGAAATAGTAATTAACAAAAAAATACTACTAATTTCTTTAAATGCAATACTTTAAGAAGATTTCTTTTGTAAGATTTAAGTATTGAAAATTTTCAAAACTATACCTTTCAATGAATTAATTAAGATGCTTTTTTTAAACACTTGCAGTAGATGCAAGTAAAAGCTAGTTTTATGAATAATAAATTGCTTGTATGAAAAAATGTAAAAATCATAAAAATACCTTCATTTTTGCCAATGTCTGTGCTCTCCCCGGAATTGATCCTTCCATTTGTCGGTCGGTTTTGCCTTTGATTATCAGTATTGGGTGTGGCTGCAATATCATTCTCGCACCTCTGCTCTAAAGCGCAAAGCTCGCCGAGGATAGCATCCAAGTCAACATCTTGTGAATCTGCAAAAATAAAAAAATAATTTTAATAATCTTTTAAACTTGTAAACAAAAGAAGATCGTTATCGTGCAAATAATAATCGGTTATATAAAATTGAGAAACCCGACAAGTGAAGCCAGTTTATTCGCGATCTGATTGGCTGCTGTTCAAAATGTAACGTGATTGGTTGAGTTTGATATATATAGCGCCAATATTTTAATAAACTCAAAACAATTAGTTTGAAAAGTAAAGTAATTTAAAAATGAAAAGTAACTTTAGTTTTTTTTTTAAATATAACCAAATTCAAAATGGATTTGTACTCACGAGTAATTGATCGACAAAGTATTGCGGTGCGACATATAATAGGTTAGCGCGCATCTACATACATCAGTCTGCATAAATATATACAAAAAAAAAAAAAACAAAAAAAACAAACCACCGTAAACACACGCTAACCTATAATATTGTTACGAAAAAATTTATTGAAAACATCGTAATTAAGTTAAATTTTAGCGTTTTATCAGTTGTCGCGTAAAATGATAGCAAGAATGAGAAAATGTTGCAAAATTATAACATTTTATTTTTTTTGATAAAATTTTAACTTAGGCTATGTTAAGAGAGCGCGAAGCGCGCAATACTAATCTAGTCATTTAAATAATACAACTCATTAATTAAGAGCAACGTTTTGTCAGTTGGTGCGCAGAGCTCTTTAGGCTTTATTAACAAAACAAAATAGAAAAGAAAAACAAAAACAATGAATGATAACAGCTGCAGTATACAGATCAAGTTTATGTGCACACTCATACACGTACACACACACAAATAATCACACAATCGCACACAAATGCTTTAAATGGATTGTACATATTATATACACGTAGAGGATGCTTCGAAGGAGCTTAGCACATAATTCAAGCAGTGCTTTTGCGTGTCTCTCCTTCCGATTGTCAAGTAGTTTTCTGATACGTCTACTGATATACACGAAGTCAGTGGATGGTCCAATAATTTAAGGAAAGAAACTGACAGGAAGGAGGGAAAAAAAGCGGAAGGAAGGAGTATATAGACCATACCTCAAAGCATTGCACTGATGGGTTAGGCGATGGTATATGTGCATTGCAAGAAAAGGCCCTCAGAGAGAAAGATTAGCTGGCGAGAGTCTTCGCACTGGTGAGAGACAATACGAGGCTCCTTGCGGTTTGTGGATGGAACTTGCGGGAGAGAAACATTTAGAGCAAGATGTCTCGAGTGTCGTTGATCAAGGCTTATACATAGGGGTATATCGTTGGCTTAGGGCAAGATAGTGCTACAGATTTTTGGGGACAAGAAGATTCAACGAACTTCTTTTAAAAAAATAATCAAATTTTTCGTTTAAGATTTTTAAACATTTTGTTTCCAAATAATCTATTATAATATTCGCAAAAAAGATGGGATCCGTAAGTCCATAAAAGTACGAAATATTTATTTGTACGTCAAATATGACAAAAATATTCTCAATATTTTTGTCATATTTTAATATGTGTCAATATGACAGTTATTTTCCCGATTGTTTCTGAATATTTCAAATCGCTCAGTTGCATGTAGCGATGGTCAAAAAGATAACATCTCCAAAGTAGGAGATTGGTGTAGACTCCGCCATCACGGTTATAACAACTTCGGAAAATTTTTTCTTTTTCTATATCATGCAAAAAGTTGTCTTTTGGTGTAACTAAGTCCCATTTTTTTTCGCCGTGTGAGCCAGGGACTATTACGGCTAGGGCCCCTTACCACCTGTGTGTGAGGGTTGTGCCCGGGAGGAATGTGACTTAACGTTGGAGTTCTGAGGAGGGGTGGGGGGAAGGAGAAGGAAAGCCACTCCGCATTTGCCCAAGATAAGACCTGTGATCCGGGGAAAACTCAGAGGGAGAAAACCCGACCCGGAATGACCCGGTGTATTGCCTGAGTTATCTGACTGGACGCCCACGTCACATTGCGTAGGCCTGGACGCTCAGCCCGAACTCCTGCACACCTCCCACTCACGTTGTTATGGCAGGAAAAAGCCAACTAACCGATCCCCAAAGCCACAAAGGCGAGATTGGGCTGTAGGTCACCCATCCAGTTACCAATCCCACACAATGCTGGTTAGCTTTGTTGATCGGCGGAGCTGCGTAGTCGCAACCATCTCAATGTATCGGTAACTAAGTCCCATTTTCAATATCAAAAAGTTTCGTTGGATACTTTTGCATCCATACCCAAATAAGCATCAATGTAGAACGTCATCATGTAGAGTCCGTCATCAAATTCGCCACCCCCATAAGAAATAACATAGGAATTTTTATTGTAAAATTTTGTTATTTTACTATGAAATTTGCTTTCTAGGCACCAAAATATTAAAGGGAAAAATGTTTAAAAATTTTTTTTTTTCATGTGGTCCATTTTTGGATCCAAAATATTAATTTTTCGTCAGTAATACTCATATCTTTGATCTTATTCAAAATAAACCAAAAAGAAGCTCCGCTGATATATATCATTATAGGTATATTATAGCCTGTAGATTGGAAAAAACGCCCATTACACAAAAAAACAGAGGTATTTTTTTTTAAGCAAAAAGCAATTTCTCAAGTCGGGTCAAAATTTAGCTCTCAAAGGTCAAACCCCTCCCTTCTTTTAAATCACACAATTTCTCTGATAAAAATACACGAACTAAAGAAAATTTTTAATAAAAAAAGCAGTGGTCATGAACAGCTGCTGTATGCCAAATTTTTACTACTTATATAGAAGAAATAGGACACCACAAAAAGAAAAGTAAAATACGAAAGACTAGAAAAATTAGGGAATGAAAGTAATTTTTGCGCAAGAAGAGTGTACAGACGCATGAAGTAGAAAAAGAAAGATTTACTCATCGACGCTATATTTGAGAACGACGGCGATGACGAAAAGATATGTCTTAAGTCTGTCTTATACGCTGTATAATATAGTACTGACGCCAGGTTGTTTCTTCGGCAAAGCTTATGCGCAAAAAAAAGAAAAAGTGAATGAGAAAGAGAAAAAGAAAGAGAGAGAGAGAGAGAGACAGAGAAAGAGAAAGAGAGAGTAAAATAAAATGGGGTTACGTAGTGCGCCACAGTGGATAATAAATTGGAGCCCTATTTTATCAGGGGCAGAGAGGGCCACTGTTTTGTTGCAAGCTCTAAACTGAATTCGGAATAAAAGCTTTACTCAAAAGTATCGTATTGAAAAACTAAAATCTTGCATAGACGGAAAGTGCCTGACAAATTTGTTAAAATTACAGACTAGCAAACTTTTTAACTACTAATATAAAATAAATGTCTCGATTTACCTTCAAGATTAGCCATAGAAATCCTATAGCTATCGATTCTCGGCGTGTTGATGTCTGGATTGTACGGTCTCAACGTTGCGGAGCTTACATTGTTCAGGCTCTGAAAAATAATTTAAAACATATTATGAGTATTTGACTATTGCCTATATTTTTATTTTATTTACTTATTTATTTATTCAATTTTAATATTGAAAAAAATATCAATAATAATATGTATAACAGTTTTTTAAAAAAAAATTCAAAGTAGTTGTTTATACAACTTAAAAATACTAATTTTTGATTATTTACGAGCCAAAGAAAAAAAAATACTCTAATAAGTTTAAGTTCAATGCAAAGTCTTAGTTCTAAATGGCTTAAAAATAAATTCATATCAAAGATTTGGCTAAAATGAGAGGTATCCACTCAGGGTTGCAAAGCAATGCATTTGAGGAATCAAATCCCATTTAATTTTAAAATCCTAGAGATTTTTATTAAAGCCTACTCGCGGATTATTTGCCTCAAGGAATCGCGATCTGGGCGTCTTCCCGAATCCAAGGCCAGAAATACTCGGAATCCGAGTATCGGTGCAAATCCTTTACCCAAAAAATATTCAGGATTCAAAGTGGATTAGTAAATGCTTTTTGCATAATTTGTGAAAGTATTATGGCTTTTAAGAATAGTAATACAAATATATTATAAGTTTCAAAAATAATTGTACAAATTCAAAAGTTAGACACACAAGTCAAAAATACAGTACAGTTTTTATGATAAAAAATTAAAACAAAAGCTTGGCTGTGTACGATTTACTTATTTTCACGGTTGATAAATGCAACGTCAATCACATCAAACTTGCCGTACAATTTTTACCTCTTCTAAAAACAATTTATAAATTACATAAAAATAATCCTGAAAATGTAACATTAACTTTAAAATCATCCGCAATTAAGCTAGATATTTAAAATATTCAAAATTTTTTAATTTTAAGAAAATAAATTTGTCCAAAAACATCCTTAATAAGGTCCAATCGGTTCTATAATTAAATCAATTTTTGAATAACTTGTAACAAATAAGTGTGCGAAATTTCATGTCGGTATATTCATTAATTGTCAAGTACCAAAGTCAATTAAAAATGATTGAATTATTTAAATTTTTGTTTTTGATTTACACTTGTGTCGTTGAGTGGTAAAAAAATTGTTTTAAAATAAAAATAATTTCTTGTCAAATTAATGACGAGGAAGATGATGCTGGTTTTAAGGAGTCAATATCTTGCGTAATTTTTTAGGTATTATTAAAATATCTTCAATTTGACAACTAGCCCTTGGAATTTGATAACTCACCCCGCGTGATAGGGCTAGTTGTTAAGAAAGATGTCAAGAAAAAAATTCTTAAAAAAAAATTGTAAATAATTTATATATGATCTAAAAAAATTGGGTACCTATTCGTGAAGAGTTTAACTGAGTAAAAAACTTTTTCCCGAAAAAAAATTGAAAAACAACGTCGGAATAAAATACAAAAAAAATATGACAACTGACCCCGCTCTCTCCTACAATCAATTTTAGTCTGAAAGCCAATGGCACCTAAATTTTTATTTTCCTTCGAGGAACGTTTTTCGATATCTTGGCATTACTTTATGTAGTTTGTAGCGCTACTTTATCTAAATTTAGATTTAGCGCCACAAATTACATAATGTGATGCAAAAATATTCAGGAGACCTTAAAATGCTTATTCAGGGGCCACTGGTTGAAAGACTACACACGAACCTCAATTTTTAAAAATATTTTCTTTAAAAAGCATTGATATTGTTGAATTAAAATAAATTTTGATATTAAATGCTCGTGACTTTCTCTATTTTAGAGACAAAACATATCAAGTGACATCAAAGTTGCACTTTTCGTTATGATATTTATAAAAAACTGCTTATGTATGAAAACAAGCTAAGAAAATTTTAATAATTTAGTATTAAAAATAATTTTTGTTGACTGGCTGCTTGATAACTTTGTTCAAAAAGTACTTATCATATTATATACCCTATTACTCGAAGTTACCAAGTTGAAAATTACGATTTTTTTCATTATTGATACATCTGTAAGTGTAGGCGGACTTAGCTCGATATGTAAACAAACTCACTACCCGTGGCCAGGAATCAAGTAATCAAGATAGTAAAGTTTTATGAACCGTGCACATGCGCAAATTTTGCCGGATTTGCCCGCTGAGCAATAATGTAGCTGCATACTGATGTAAACACACAAGCTTTGCTACTGCTGATGCTGCAAGCTACTAAATATGTAAAGACAAAGCTGCGTTACAGACAGCAGCAGTAGCCACAACCAAATGAAAATAAAACAAAGTTGTATCTGTTGTGTTACAAGCGTTAATATAAACGCGAAAAAAAGGGAGGCGTTTGTTTTTCTCGCGTATGAATAAATCTCAGCAACAAGCTCAGCAATGAAAATTTGAGCTTTTGTGTTGTCAATTTTGTGTATTTTACATAGTTGCGAAAGTCCTCATTACCTATAATATCAGCATTTTTTTAATATGTAGTTATTCTTACTTGCCATAACTCAAAGAACTGTTTCTTTGTGTTATGGCAATTAAGAATAACCATACTTACAATAGTAATGATTTGTCAAAAAACCAAAAAGCTGATTTCCTAAATGGATCAAAGAAGAGAGAGAGAGAGAGAGAGAGAGAGAAAATTGAGGCAATGAAAAATTTTTTGTGGCAAGGAGGCAGTGCAAAGATTAAGTTACCAGACACACTTACGTCCTCCAGCTTGTGGCTTTTCCAGCGAAACAGCCGTTCCATACTCGCCTGGGTATATATATATATATATATATATATATA
>JAPYZE010002742.1:0-19612 GCA_030522805.1 Leptomastidea abnormis
GACTTTTCGAATATCAAGCTATATAGTGTCGCCGGCACCGCAGGGTACGTTTTTTTTTCAAACTCGCCTTCGTGGCGCTACCGCGCCACTTGATAAATAGTGTCATGTACAAACTTTACAATTTTTTTTTTCAACTTCTTAGATCCAAAATTTTATGCTTGTTAAATAACACAAGCGTATATTTCAAAATGTTACATTTTATATTACTGATGAAGCACAAAATGTTACAATAAATGAATTATTTTACTTTAAAAATGAATGTATTTTTAATAATATTAGTTTTATGATTAAAATAAACATTGAAACATTTTTTTTATTTAGGCTCTTAACGAAATGGGAGAACAACATCATCTTCCATTTGAGTTTGTTGATGGCTTTGTGGAAAAATTATTTGTTAGTATTCCTTGGTCAAGTTTAATTAAGGAAAGTAGTTACGTTGAAGTTACTGGCTTAAGATTAACAGTACAGCCTAAGCAAATATCATCAGAAACTGCTACTTCTATGTTTGAATCAATGTGGTCTATGACGTCTAGCATTCAATTGGCTCAAGAATGTTTAAAACAAGATAGCAGTGCCTCTAATTCCCAATCGTTAGAAGGAGTAGAAATTGTTACTCAAACAATAGAGTCAGGTAAATTATGTAATTAGTTGTGTTCAAAAAAATTTTTTTCCTTAAATTATTTTGTTAAATTAAATAAAGATAATTGACATTAATTTGTGGCATTGTTAACTTAAGAAAAATATTTTATACTATTATCATTACAGTATTCTCTAGAATAAAAGTACGATTTTCGGATACTGTGATACGCTTGGAACACGTGCCAGTGGATTCGGTCACGGGAGTAGCCATAGAAATTCGTGTTAAAACTTTGGATTACTCGGACGAAGCCAGTTCGGACACAACACCTGACAGCTCGGATCCCAATGAAACAAACAAAGAATACCTGTCGGCCTTTTCCACTAAGCGTTTTTATATGGAAGGTGTTACATTTCACCTGGACGAATTTTCTTCGCGATCGAGAACCAAGAGTAGCATGGTTTACAGCAGAGGATCGACTCCAGAATCAAAAGTACGAATTAGATATTTAACTGAATTTAATCACGTCATTTTATGGAGAATATATCAAATGTTTGATTTAAACATTTTTTTTTTTTTTTTTACAGAATTCAGATGGCCAATATTCATCCGCACAAATATCGCCAACGCAAAGTACTCCTACGTTACAGGAAAAAAGTATGCAAGATATAATTGATGGTTCTAATCCTATTTTATTTGCAAAACTATCCGGATCTCAAGAAATTCGTTTGAGGCTAAAAGAAAGCGAAGGTGTTGTAGGACCTAAAGTAAATATAAAAATTATTTTTTATGTATTTAACAATGTCAAAGAATTGTTTTGTAAAATTTTTATTCTTGATTTTTAGGTAGAATTAATTGTGACCCTTGGCTCTCTTATTATGTTTCTAAGTCCACGACAAGCGCACGTTTTATTCGAATTATTAAACGGCCTTGCATCGCCGGACACTGAGGATTTGAGTAATGTTGTGCCGAGAAATGTGTGTACCGAAAAACCAATGGCCAATAGTGACTTTAGCCGTGTAGAGCGTGAACTTTTAAATCAAATCAATCCCGTTCAAGGATTACGAACAATGGTATGTTTAAACTTTTTAATAATTTAAAAACTTAATTTTTCATTATTCTAATTTTTATTATTAAAATTTTTTAATTAAATAAAATTATTCATAAAAAATGACTTTATTTGCAAGAGTATTTCTAATCACTCGCGTCATGTTAAAATTAAAAATGAATACCACGTACTAATGCGGCCTTCACGTTCCACTTAGGACTTGCGCTACACTCAAGGCTGGTCGTCTGCACCGCTCGACAATTCTGACAACGAAGACGAGTTCCTACCGATGCGTTCGGGAGGCGGGGCTGGTTTGAGCTCGATGACTAACTCGATAACTAGCAACAATACAAGCATGGATGGCAGCTTCTCGGCAAACAGCGTAAGCTCCAAGTGCTCGACCGCAAATGCATCCAAGCAGCACAAGTATCGGAATAGCATCGACGTTGACCCGTCAGCCGATACAACGCAGTTTCATGTACGCATCGCATCAATAGCTCTAGTGTTGCTGCACGAGGAAATACTCACCAATATTGAAGGCTGTGGGCTTACCAAATCCAGCGTTAACATTATGAAGAGCACGGCGGAAGATTTCTTTCGCAAGCTTGGTGTCCTTGCAACTGGTGTTTACGGCAATAAGGACTTTGAGAAGATTTCACAAATGTTCAACGATGTTTGCCAGCTCAGCCATTTAAGGGTTCTGGGCGCACCGCTTGTTTTGGAAGGAAGCGAAAAATCTACCGTTAAGGGTTCCTCGATATCTGGCAATGTGACATTGGCCAGTCTGGAGGTTCTTGAATGTTTATTTGATAAGACTACTTTTAATAATCAAGGATTGACGTTCGTAGAGTTGCTGTCCTTTGTTAAAGATAACGTCGAAAATTCTGGTATTTCGAATAGAAGAGATTTCGAAATGACATTTAATTATACTCAAAAGGCTGTGAGACGTGGTCAAGTGACGAAATATATTCAACCTCGCACGTTATTTAAGTAAGTGGCATTAGTCTCATTATGTATTTTAAAAATTATTATTTATGAAAAATAAACACTTATTGAATTTTAGTATTAAGCTGGCACCTTGTGAAGGCGAGTTCGATATCACAATAATTGATAGATTATCTGCTCTTCTAAATCCTAAACCTATTTGTGTATCTAGTCCAACAACAGCTGCAGCTAAAGAAAATGTAAGTAAAGCAAAATTTATTTAATTTATACCTAAACTTTTATAATTGATTAGTAATTAACAATTGTATCTATTTTTAGAACCAGCAAACATTATTCAAACAAGCAGTTGAAAGCCCGTCACTGCCAGATTCACGTGTAGATATTAAAATTTCATCCTCCAAATGTGCAATAAAATTAAGGTAAAAAAGAATATCTATTTGGCGCATTTGAATTTTTGCAGATCTACGATTAATTTTTAAAATCTTGTTTAAACAGATTTCCTATACCTGATTTACGACCACTCCACGATATGAACCGAACATCTTGGTGGCAACGTACAGTGCGTCCAGACTATGTAACGCTTAAACTTACCGATGCCAAGCTCCACACGTCCTTTGACACTGGCATGCCTTATTTATCACGCTACGAAATCCAATGTCGGCATTTGCTATTTACATACACTGAGGCAGATTCAGACGTACCGCTGGAAATTGGCAAAGCATCACCAGATGATTGTCGTACTGACGATTCGCTACACAACGAACCAGAGGATATCGGTTGGCCGCGCCTTGTCTTTACTCTTTACCCTCATCACTTTGGTGCTCCTCTTGAAGATAGTTCTGAAGGAGAGCCAGAGAGTCTAGATGATTCGATTGAGCACCAGCCTAAGCACCAGCCTTCACCTTTTAGCTCGAAAAGGGTCATTCACGAGTCGGACACACCACACGAAAAGCGCCAGCATGATAGCAGTAAAGACGGTGCTGAGGCGAGGTTTGTTTATTTTATTGTTATTTAATTATTATAATTCAATGTTGAAAATCTTTCGAAATTAATTTTTTTACCTTAATAATTTAGGGATGGCGAAGAGATTATTACACCAGGAAACAAGGCAGAAATGAATGAGTTTATTGAAGAGGGAACAAGAAGTGCAAGGATTCAACTGGAAATTGGGTTGCCTTGTGCTTCAATTCAAATACCGTCAAAGCACCTATATGAGTTAATTTACAATAGATTTAATACGGATCTCATGCTTTGGGAGCCGTCTGCTCCAAAATCTAAACACGCATCACATGCGGAAACTAATATCGGACTTGATTTAGCGTCTACTCTATTGCAAGAATCCGCGTATCCAAAGTAAGCATCATTTATTTCCTTTTTTTTAAATTATTTTTGTATTATTAAAAATCAATGTTAATTGGCTTATTTTAGATTTAGTATGTGCAAAAGTGGAATCCAATACGATTCAGATTCGGATTCAGAAGAAGATGGAATATTCTACTCAACAATGGATAAAGGCAGTAATCGTGAGAAGCAGAATCGAGTTTTCAAAAACGGTCAGAGCAAAATATCTGTTCTATTGACAATTAATCAAGGACTTTTGACAATGTACCCACCGCTGAGAGACTCCTCGCGTAAAGTTATACCTGGTCAGCACGGTGAAATCATTCTTCGACTAGAGGATGCAACGATTTTTTCAGTTTCAAACTACAAGGGCGATGAGAATCTTGGATACGTTTGCGTGATGTCAAAAGAAGTCTCACTTTACCATTGCGGCCTTACCACCATACCTTCACAAGCTCCACCATTGCGATCTATCAACAGCATTATTCCAAAACATTGTCAACGAACTGTATACAGAAGCGAACCCGGTGCTAATATTACCACGAACGCGGTAGACAAAGATATGCTGTTCGTAGCTGTTAGAATACAAGCTGCTCAAGAATCTCAACGTATTAAGGTACTTAATAAATATTACTATTTATTTAATTTCAATAGTAATTGAATAATTTTTATTTTATACAAATCTTTTTTTACAAAGACTTTCAGAGTGGCTGTTGGTATAAATAATGCAACATTAAGGCACAGAGTATGTGCTAGTCAAACTTCGTGGTACACACAAATAATCGATTGTCTGGATGTTATGGATCATCCCGTTGCAGGGTATATTCCACCTGGAGTTTTGACTGAATTACACGTTCATTTGTGGGATAGCGCCATTGACTACTGGTATTTATTTAATGAATGTGTAGTTATACTCTATTAAATGATCAATAATTACAATTTAAATCAACTTTTTCAGTCCTGTATACTTGCCTCTACGATCAATGTTGACACTAGGAAGTTTTAGCATATCAAGTAATATTGCCGCCCAGACAAACACATCGACGCTGCGCTTTATCGCAGAAGACGTAGCACTTTTTATCTCTGACAAGCTTGGCAAAGTGGTTGATTTGCGCCGCGATTATGTCTGCGTCATGGATTTCGGTTTATTTGAACTGTCACTCCGCTTAAACGAAAAGATGTGTGGTGGCGCACCAAGGGTGGACCTGCGTGCAAGTAACAATGTACTGCACATAAGAACTTGCGCCGATTCGGGAAAAGCCCTTTTGCAACTACTAACGTATTTTGCGAGTGACGGTGATCTTGCCCCAACGACTAGCGGAAGCACTGAGAGTATTACTGTGCCAAGCTCCGAAGATGGCGAGAGTCTGTTGGGAGACGAGAGTATCAATTTGCTGAGTAAAAGTCAAGTCGAACGTGTCAACAGTTTAGTGGAGGATGCCATGGAAGATACCGATAAAGGTAAGATTTTTAATTTTATTTTAAACTTACAAAACGAACAAGATGAGTAATGTAAAATAATCTCGTTATAGCTGAAATCGCTGCTATGGCCAAAAAGTCGCAAGAAAAAGAGAAACAGATGGAAGTATTTTTTTTCCCAGATGAATCGAATCCAGATGCCCCAAATGAATCTTCAAAGAATACCGACGAAACCAGTGTCACTGGAAGTACAAGCATAGCACCAACCACCGTCACCGAAACGCTAATTGACTTTGATGACCCCGACGAAGACTTTTGTATATTGGGCGAGGAAGCCGGAGTTGGAATAATGCCTCGCACTGGCATGCCCGAGGTCAGATATCTATGTACCGATTCCGTGCGTATCATAGACAATCATTTTGCGGTACCAGTAGGCAAAGTGGATTTGCTGAAGGCGCCAAAAAATTTTCCGGCACCGGTGCTCAGATATACTCTCTGCGAAATGACACTCGTTTGGCATATGTACGGTGGCAAGGACTTTAGTGATAATCAGGTTGCAGCCAAGAAACACATAACAATCTATGATAATTCTGTGTATCAAAGTTCTTGTGGTCAAGCCAGGTAAACTTGTCGATACAATTGATTTAGGTATCAAATATTAAAAAATTGTATATTATAATTATATTAATTTATTGCAGAAGTCGTTCAGCTCTTGACGAGGTAGGATATAGCAAGACCTCGCCAAATAGGGTACATTTTGGCAGCATGCCCAACTCTCCTCGAGCACGTCACACAGATACTCCTTCAGACTGGCAAGAGCTAGGTGGGCCTAACCGTAAACATGACGTTCTCGTGGAGTTGCAGCTGAATAAGGTGCGCTTCCAGCACGAGGTCTATCCTGATAACGCGTCTAAAGCCTCGCGTCAAGTTTTGTTGATTAGTGATATTGAGATACGTGACAGACTGGACACCTCGCAAATAAACAAGTTCCTCTACCAGTACAGCAGCGAGGCCATGCCCAAACAGACTCACGCCAACATGTTTTCGATAAAGGCTGTACATCTACGCCCTGACCCACAGCTCGCTGCGCAGGAGTGTTGCCTTAAAATAAGCATGCTACCTTTACGTTTTAACATTGATCAGGACAGTTTACTATTCCTCTTCTCGTTCTTCGCGGACGTTGGAGTTGGCGCTAAACCTGCTCAAGACAGCTCGTCACTGTTGAGTAGTGTACAGTCACTACCTGGTTCGAAACAGGGTACACCCACACATCACCCGGTTATGTGCGTTGTCAATGACGATGATTCAAATGCTAATGAAGCCGCTAACTCCGCCAAGAATGCCAATATCGACCAGAATCTGATGATACTCTTAGAAGACGAGCTGACGATAAGAGAGACTAAACCTAATGTTAAAACGACACCGGAGGTGCAAGACATCGGTCAACCCGTATACTTTAGGCAAGCATTTACTTTTATTTAAGAAAAAAGTTTAATTTCTTTCTTTGTTTTTTAAGATTGTATTTACTTATGCGCTTATTGCAGGAGTGTAACGTTTTCGCCTGAGGTTCTTGTAAGACTAGATTATCATGGAAGAAACCGCATTGATTTTACTCATGGACCCTTAGCTGGTTTGTTGATGGGATTAACGCAGCTTAACTGTTCCGAACTAAGACTGAAACGAATTATGAATCGGCACGGGATATTGGGTTTTGATAAACTAATCTCGTATTTATTTACGGAGTGGTTACAGGACATTAAAAAAAATCAACTGCCAGGGCTTTTAGGTGGAATTGGACCTATGTATTCTCTAGTTCAATTATGTAAGTAATTTTTTAAAATGAAATCCTATAAAATTTGATTAGCATTCCTTATGTATTAATAAAAATGTTCTTATCGGCATATTTTAAACATATATTATATATTTCCTGGTAGTTCAAGGAATCCGAGACTTATTTTGGCTGCCAATCGAGCAGTATCAGAAAGATGGTCGTATTGTACGTGGCTTGCAGCGCGGTGCCAACAGCTTCACCACGTCCTCGGCTATGGCTGCTCTAGAGCTTGCGTCACGGCTCGTGCTTGCAATACAGCATACAGCTGAGACCACATATGACATGGTCAGTCCAGGACCGAGTGTTAGGCGACATAACAAGGGTCGCAAAGGACGTAGGAAACGCTATAGTCAACCGCTTGACATCCGCGAGGGTATGACAAATGCCTACGTACTTGTCAAGGAGGTAAGTCTTTGCGGTCGATTCTTCTAATTATCTTTTAATATTAAATCATAGAAAATTATTAATAAAAATTTTTGTTATTGTGTAGGGCTTAAACGAGACTGCGACACAATTGGTGAGAGTGGCAAGCGAGGAACACGAGCAGAAAGGTGTTTCAGGCGCCGTTGGAGGCGTACTGCGCCAAATACCTCCCACAGTGGTGAAACCCATCATACTGGCAACCGAGGCAACCAACAATGTACTCGGAGGCATGAGATCTCAACTGGTGCCTGATGCAAGGCGCGAGGCTGTGCAAAAATGGCGCCAAGACAACGATGTGAATTAAACAAATAGCACCATGTAAATATTTTTTTTCTATCAGCGGTGCGACAAAACCGTGGAGAATCGATGATGAAATCGTCTAGTTTTTTCTTTTTTTTTTCTTTTTTTTTTCTTTTTTTTTTAATTGAAGCGAACTTCGACAAATCATTTAAGACGACGAAACACTATATATATATAAACCAACTATCGCGCAAATAATAATAATAATAACAATAAAAATATTAATAATAAACAAAGGTAGACCGAGTCAATTTTTGTGATTTTCTCTGAACGCTCTTCCGACTTACTTGATGACCTTATTTAAAATTGAGTTAAGGTGTATTTTTCGCTTTTTGTAGATGATTTTTACGTTCGTTTTAGAAGAACTTTGACGTTCGTATAGGAGAGAACATATTGGCTGTCGCTTTTAAATAGTTTATAATTGATCTAAAATTTTGACTATATTCTTGTTATTAATCATAATATAGGAATGTTTCTTTATAAAATTTTTTTAGCTTATTAAATAAATCAATGGAACAGTAGTCGGAGAGCTCAACAAGATTTGCAAGTCTAAAAAAGTAAAAAGAATGGTTGAGCAAAGTGCTATAGAATTGTAAAAGCGTCTATACTTTGTTACGTGAATAATAAAATAAAGAAATATGTTTATTATATTTAAGTTACGAATGAATGTTAGATTTTACGAATGAGCGGTATATATAAATTTACACATATACATAATTACTTATATATTCATACACACTCGATATGCAGAAAATAAATAACATCCGCTTATACGTATTTTGTTCTAACGTTATGTAAGTTTTATACAAGTTATACGAAAGTATGTAATTAAATGATTTTTTCATAATAAAATTGTGCAGCTTTCGCTGTCATCACGTTAAAATTATTAGTATTTCATTTTTATCGTAATCTAATATCCCATAACATTTATTCCATAGATCAAAATTAATAAAAATTGAAAACTCACTGAATGTCTGCTTACGCAAAAAATTAGCTGACTAGATTCAATAACATCGCTTTCCTCTTTTTTCAAAATCAAGATACGCCCTGTCTGTATTGAAAATTTTTCTTAATTTAAAAAATTGAAATAAAGTACGTATAATTTAAAATAAAACTTTGTTGAAAAATGAATCAAGCTTTTCAATGATTTAAAAAAATTTTTCAAATATAAAGTTAAACATAGAATTAAAATGTTTTATATTTTTATTGTAGCAAATTGAATTTTCCAATAAAATCAAATTTATTGTCATAAATTAAAAAAAAACTGTATTTACAGAAAACTGTAAGAGTTTAGTAAATTCCTACCGTGCATGGTATCAACCGTTAGAGTAACTTCATTGCAGATCCACTTACCGACAATCGTTAGCAAGGCTCACAAGAATCTACTATACCTACAGAACACATTTCCAAGAAGAAGCAAGATGGCAGAATCAGTCCAATTTCGGTCGGTTGCAGTTGAAAACGCGGACGCGCGCTTCCATGACGATGAGGTTTTTGTTTATACCCGGCTTTTTCGTAAATCATCGAATAACCTTCGAGTAATCGGTGCTCCAGGTGTCGTGTGTCATGGAAGAAGAATCAACGGACGGTTCGTTCGAGGATGCTGGAGTTTTGGATATCGATTCGCATAGATCCGAGGAGCTCGAACTTGAGGAGGAGGAGGTGGTAGTGGAGGAAGATCTCGGTCCGGACATTACACCCGAGAAGCTCGAGCGAATTCGGCATCGGCTTGGTCTTATTAAGCTAAGCTGGCCAACTGATCAGTCAGATGTTGTCGAAAAGAAGGAGTTAGATCAATTGTCGGCGAGTTATTGTCAAGTTAGCCCCGTGGAGAAGACGTTGCTCTGGTACGCCGAGAATTTTCGCAGACAGTATCACGAACTGTTCAAGCATCGGAAACCTCTTCTGTTAACTTGTGCTAACGAGTGTGGTGTGCAAGTATGATTATTTCTTTTTGTTTCATCTCATTTTTTTTTTTTTTTTTATATATATTCTAAAGGGGTTAAAAATCATAAAAGCATAACCGTTATAAAAAAGTCAATTTTTAAATATGGCCGTTGAGCATATACGTATACGTATTCTTTTAACAAGACGTTAAATTCTAGGAATCTGTTTTGTTTTGTTTATCGAATGAAATTGAATTTTTAATAAAAATAAAAAGAAAATGTATAAGTTTGAATTAATTAATAATCAATAAAAAAAAGGAAATTGTATAAAAAGAAGTTAAATTAATTTTAATCATAAAATGAAAGTTGTGGTAAGGAAAGAGGATGTAAAGATGCATATTTTAACAATGACAAGTCAGTGATGTATTTTGAAAAAAGTTTATGCATTTATTTGTTTATCAATTCGCACATTATTTACTTTATAATTCTCTTTCATATTTAAACATTGTTTTGTTTTTGTTTTATAATTACACTCTTCTAAATTTTGTTCAAAAGATAAAGAAAGAGAGTAAGAGGAGAAAGGGAAAGCGAAAATGAGACGTAAAGTATTGTTGGGAAGCGTAAAGAAGTTAAAAAGCAATGGGTGGAAAGAGGAAGAGAGAGAGAGAGTGACAGAGATGGAGTAGGTCTGTGTACTTTGACCCAATTCATCTGTCTAAATCTCCGCAGCGCGGAGAGAAAAAGCTTCACTTCACTTTCGCTCTCATCGCCCGCACATGCTCTATATTATATACTCCTCCTCCTCCAACCATCTCTCTCTTTCTTCTTGCGCCAGCGCTTGATCTTCCGCATTGTCGTCTCATTTTTTTTATATGCTATGCGTTCTTTTCTCTTTTTTTTCTCTTCTCTTCTCTTTTTCTCTTACTTTTTTTTTCATTTTTACTTCCTTTTCTATACATCGACGAACTCAAATAAAAAATAATTCTCGCTAAACACTTACGTTTTTTATTTTTTTTATTTTTTAGCATTTTTGTATTTCGCATAAACTTTTATATCATCATGAATTCGGAGACGTAATCTACAATACAATTACAATAATTATAATTTTTTGTTTATTTATTGTTTAATTAATATTAATGTTAATTATTAGTATTATTATTTTAATTCGCAGTCTTTATTTACAACAAAAGGAAACATCTGTCTTAGTCTTTAAGGAAAGAAAAACGCTTTGGTATTTATCATCAATTACCATTGCTCGTCAACGGTGTTTATTATTTACAAAATTGCCGCTTTCACACACTTATACACGTGATTTGCTTTCTTTGCACTAGATCATTTATTTATTTTTTTTTCATTCATCTTCCTTTTTTTGATTTCAAATCGTTCCTCCTTTTTTTAATCTCACTCTTTTTTTTTCTTTTAATTCGTATTTTATGCATAAAACGTATCACGCAACCGCATACCGCATTAAACATACCGGTCATGGATATATTACTTTGTTATTAGCTTAACAGACGACTTAATTAATTTATATTTTTTAAAAACTATGCACAGCTTTTATTCACAATCCTGTGACCGAGTGGCGGGATGCGAATTGCGCGCGCTTTTACAACACCTCCAGCGACAAATTACAATTTTTTTTTTTTTTTTCATAACACATCCAGAGAAATATGGATATAAGTTAATAATCGAATTATTGGAAATGTTTATTTCCATAATTATTATAATAATTATAATAGTAATAAACAAAAAAAGATAAGTTTGACATAAGGAAGTACGAGTATTTACAATGTGCGCAAAAGACGTATGGGGTATAAACTACAAACGCAGTAAGGGGGTGGATATTAAGGTATATCATTAAAATCGCCTTTTTTCGATTTTATAATAACATTGACCTTTCGTTTTCTCTGTTTGTTGCAGAAATTTGTGTCGACTTCGATAAGACGTACGCTGCTACCTTACGCTGAACTTAGCACATGGCAGGGCTGCGCAAGCTTCGTCAGCGATTTCCTGATCTACGAGCCCCTTAATCCACCTCTTCTTATGGTAAGTAGAGCTTTTGCTATATTTGCTTTCTTTTTTATATGTAAAAAAAGAAATATACGATAATTCGAAGATACAAATATATATCAAACTTAGATATTTCATAAAAAATAAGAAGGAAACAATAAACAGAGTATCGCTGAAGGAGATTTTTTTTACATTGCTAGGAGGTAACATTTCAAAATTATTAACGATTTTTTGATTGCTGATCGAGCAATATATATTATATTATATTTTGAGCTCTGGTAATACAAATTGCGCCTCTTTAATGTAATCAATCTTTTTATTATTCTTTTATCGCATACATCAGCCGATGAAATTTTGCGATTTTCGATAAATTTTGAAAAAGGAAGTACTAAGGCTCTTCCTGGGAATGTAATGAAAACATAATTATGTTTTGCTAAAGTTTAAAATTACGAAAAATGACTTATTTTTTCTTTTTGATTGCTTCAATGAGTATTTTTTTCTAATTATTTGTACGAAAATTATAATAATTAATTAATTAATTAATCAAATGGAAAAACTTTTAAGAATTGTTAAAAAAATGTTTATTTTTTTAAGTTTTTCCCATGTAAGATTTTTCAAAATACAATAATTCTTAAACTTTTTTTTTATTAAGAACTAAGAACCTCGTGAAATTTCAAACGTCATAAAAAATGCAGTAAAATATTTACATATTTTTAAATTAACAAACTATCGTTTGTTATATGATTAAACATATTAATTAAACAATCAAGTAAAAAATTGCAAATAAAAAGTATAAAACAAAATTATTTTTATTTTTTTTTTAATTTTTTTTTTTTTTCTTAAAGAGACGTGGAAGAAAAAACACGTGGTTACTTTAAAATCATGAATAGCCTTTGTCAAGGTCGGCCGTACATTTCTCTCTCTTTTTCCCCTTCCAATCCCGTGACGAGCAAACGTGCGCGCGCATATATATATATATACATACACACACACAAATCTCTCTATCCTTTCACCTTTCACGTGGTTTACTCCCTAATACGCGAAGGGAAAAAAAAGCAAGTAATATTCCTATTTTTCAATAAATTATTTATTGGCGCGCTCGCACGCTTTGACATATACATATATCTCCATTGCAATTCGAATTTTGGAGTATATATATAAATATTCCGGTCGGCAATGCATCGACCCCATTGAGCTTGTTTTTTCGCTTATACAATATATTCTTACATATTAATGGCTGTCGCACTTACTCTAAATCACTATGGCAATGACTGAAGAATTTTTTTTCTTTTTCGTTTAAACGTTACAACTATATTTACAAAAAATTTGGTAATTCCTGGTTTATCTTTATTTTTTTTTCTTATTTACAAAACTTTCGCAGGGGGGAATGAAAGGGATTGAGAGGAAGGAAAAAGAACGAAGAGATATCCTAATAAAGAGTCAACGAAAGGAAAGAGAAGTGTGGGGGAGTAGAGGGTGTTTTATCAGGGTGCGTGCGCGGGCTTTTACATGTATATCTATATATGTATTTATATATACGAGCGACCTACATTCGCACAACTTCTTGCGCATGCTCCCTGACATTTGCCTCTCCTCCACCCTTTAATATTCTTCTTTTTCTCTTTTTCTCTTTCGTTCTTTTCTTCTTTTTATTTTTTTTTTTTCACTACCATGTGTTGTTGGCTTTACATATTTATTATGCTCTCTTGCTCTTTGCGATTCTTCCTTTCCCGGCTTTTTTTCTGTTTACTATAACTGCTGCATCATTGAAAATGCTTGTGAAAGAGGGGGAAAGAGACAAGTCTCGGCTACATATGTGAATCGAGCAAATCTTGCAATAGGGGAATATATTCGTAACACGTGTATACATGCGGTAGAGGGGAAGAAGCTAAAACTGAGACTGACGCGGTTTGGTCGATCAGCTGTACGGAAAATTCAAAAAGATGACGCGGGAAAGTATTGAATATAGCCGGGAAAGTAAGAAATGCAGAGTTTGAGAGCATTACGGATATTCTTTTTTTACTTTTTTTTTTTATCTTTTTGAATTTAAAAAGATGTAATCACGCTTAACGGAAAGCCGATAATTTCGGTATGTGCTGCATTTTTTAATCAATTCTCACGTTACTTTTTATATAAATAAAATGAGTAAACGTTAACCGTGTAGTAACATTGAAAAAAATATGAGAAATGACACTTGAAGAAATAAAAGATTTTAACACGCGCTATTTAAGCAAGTGCAAGTTTAATAGAACTCGCGATCATGTGTTTCATACTTAGCGCGTGTATGTATATATATTTATGTGAAATGTCACGACTGTATGTAACTTTTTTTTTGTTGTATTTGTTCATTATGTAAATTTAAATATATACACTGGAGTGAAAGTCTATAGTTTATCTCTCATATTTTCGCGTAAAATAATAAACGCGAAACAATGATGACAATATAATAAAGATCGCAAAAAACGGTATATTTACGAAATAAATATATAAACCTCTCTTATTATATATCTCCTATCTTTAACGCTCGCATTCTTCATTTTTCTCTCATATATTGTATCGATATTATACCGTTTATTTACTTCCTGCTGCGTTTTGGTGCTCGCCTCTCTGGATTCCTGCTGTCCTTGACCTTGTTGAGCATACCCCTGAGTTGCAGTACCTCAAGCACGGTGAGTCCGCTGTCGCCGTTATCCTCGACCCAGCTCAAAAATCTCTGGCCGTGCTCGAGAGCCTCGCTGCTGTCGACGACCGGTAGCGTGGTGGTTTCAGCTGCAGCCGCGGTGACGGATTCGCCGATTTCACTTTTGCCGTTTGTCGTTGGCTGCTGCTGGTCCTCGCCCTCCGCAGCAATGCCATTGCTGCTGCTCGAGCTGCTGCTGCTGTTGCTGTCGTTCTTCGACTCCTTGTCTTCCTTGCCGTTGGCGAAGAGGATGCTGTCGAGGGTGGCTCTGACCTCGCTGGGCGAGCGCGTGCAGAGATTGGTCGGCGCGAGCGAGCTGGTCGTGCTGGTGGCGGTGTTGAGGGCCGTGGTCGTCAAGGCGGAGCTCGCGGTGGATTCCGTGGGGTTGGTGACGGTCGCGGATGCACTGGGCGAGCGTCTCAGCTGCAGCTGTTGCTGCAGGGTCAGCTGAGGAGTGGCAGCTGCAGAGCTTAAGGGCAGTCCGTAGGTCTTGTAGTACTTCCAAAAGTTCGCGTTTGCGTTTATGCTGTTGGCGGTGTCCTCGCTGTTTTGCAGCTGCTGGCTGGACTGCATCCAGGCCTGCCTCGTGTTTTCGTTGAGCACGAACCTGCTACTGCTGCTGCGCCTGCGGAAGTTCGACCGGTTGTTGTTGTTGTTGCTGCTGCTGTGAGATTCGTGGCGCCGTAATTCGTGAGGCCAGCGATGCTGTTGTAAAAGTCGGTACTGTGGTGCGAGGGTATGAGGGTGCTGGGCGGCTCGGACGCGGGCGACATTGACTGACGCGACGCGGATCGCGCGATCGTGTCCATGAACGAGGACGAGGGCGCGACGACGGAGGAGTGATTCGAGGAGCGTCTACTGGAATTGCTGCTGCTGTTAACACCGCTCACGCCGTTGCTCGCGACGCTGTTGCCGGTTATGCCGTTGCTGCTCACGCTGCCGTTCGTTTGGGCCGTGCTGCCGGTGCTGCTGCGCACGTACTGAAGCCCATTGTCGACGAGATTGACGGTGGACGAGGAGTTGGTGCCGGTCGTGCCGTTTGACAGGCCGCTGCTCCCGGTGCCGTTGGTCATGCCGAGTAGGCTGGTCGCGCCGTTGTGCCTGCTGTACATGCTGCGGTACATGTTCGCGAGGAGCGTCACGTTGGCCGACTGCTGGAGGAGCATGGCACGCTGCTCGTCGGTGAGACCGTTGGTGTTGAGGAACGAGCTGCCGAGGACGCTGAGGTAGTCGAGGGCCGGGGAGCTGCTGGCCGCAGCTGCGGCAACCGCTGCCGCGGCGACGGATGTGCTGTCGTGGGTTGTGGCTGCCGCGGCTACCGCAGCCTCGAGCCCGCTGTCCGGGTCGTTGCGCCGGCGCTTAGTCGAGTTGCCGGCGGTGATGCAGAGTCCCGAGGGCCCGGCCACGGCCTCGTCGTCGCTGGAGTTCGAGCCGTTGGCGAGGCGCGAGGGTGTGCCGCCACCGGAAGACGAGGCCGGCGAGTAGGGACTCTCGGGCGACTGTGAGGAGCGCCTGGAGTTCTGTAGGGCGCGCATGATCTTCGGCTCGGTCTTGCACCAGCCGCGCAGCGTCGACTCCGGGACGCCGAGCTCCCGAGCGACCGAGGCTTTGCTCTCACCTGCTCTGACGCGTAATATAGCGTCGAGCTTCTCCCGCAGGCTGAGCGAGCGGTTGCCCCGCTTTTGCTGATCGCCTCGCATTGTGGCTAAGGCCTCCTCCAAGAGCAGTCGCTCCTCCAATGTGGAATTCACTTTGCCGGCTTTTTGCGAGAACAGCCTCGCAGATATGTATGAGCCGATTGAGGCAATATTTGATGATGATAATAATAACAGTAATTAATCACACGCACACCCACGCACTTGTTCTTTTTTTTTTTTATCTCTTATCAGTTTAAACTTTCACCAACACTTTTTTTCTTAATCGCTATTCAATTTATAAAACAAATAAACAAACAAACCGACATCAGCCGTCGTCAAAGTTTGACGACTTACTTGGCTGCTGATGCTGTTACTTTTATTTTTTACACGCCGGCACAATAGTTTATTTATTATTGCGATATTCAAAACTATTTTTGCACAGTATCAGAGAGAAACTCTGATTAACTTAAATTTTGTTTTTTTATTCTTAATCACACTATGATGTATCTCCAAGTTCTCTGTCGATTAAACAATGTCACTGCGGCACAACACACGCACTAAATTAATAATTGCCGGCCACTTAAAATTCTGAACAGCGGCGCATCCAAATATACACTGCTTGGACTGCTGCTGCTGCTGTTATGTTGGTTGATTTCCACATCCAAAGAGTCTAAGGATGATAATCAATCGAATCACGGAAGTCACACACTACTACCTGTAGTATAATACAGATGTGTGAAAACAGACTTGAAAGTAAAGTGACTCCGCGACAACAACGACGAATTACACGAGAAATTACAAGTTGCGGACGGAGGAGAGAAAGATCGCACGACTTACTCCGCCGACTGCTCGAGAGCTTCTGAGCCAGGCGCGCACTGCCGCGCTTAGTTTATAGGCGGTGCGGGGCAAAGGGGAGGGACGCGACGTGCCTCCCTTCAGCCACTGTAGGTGCTGCCACCACCGTCCACCACTGCTGCTGCTGCAGCAGGTAGCGACGCGACCCGCGCTGCGCTGCTGGCTTTTGCACGGAGGCGCCTGCACTACTATTCTCTCTCTTCTCTCTCCTCCCCACTACCTACACATACTCGTCTTGTCCTGATCATCCGTGAACGTTCCCCTCGTTGCTGCTGCCGCCTGCACCGCTTCTCCTCCGCGTATGTATGTATACCTATACGGTGGTGGTGGTGGTCCCTCGTGGGCGTACAAACTCTCTCTCTCTCTCTCTCTCTCTCTCTCTCTCTCTCTCTCTCTATATGTTGTACAAGCCACCCGGCATTGCTGCTGCTACTTCTGGAGCACATGCGCCACCACCGACGCTGCTACTGCCTGCTGTTTATATAGTGAGGGTGGCAAGTAGGAGGGAGGATGCTCGGAAGGTGGATGAGAGGAGAAAGGAGGGAAGGAAGGAAGGAAGGGGAGTAGTATAGTATATAGTATAGTATAGCGTAATAAAACGTTTTTATGAATGAAACAACTCTCTGGCGCACACGCTTGTACGATTCTCCCCACCACCTACACACCACTACAACCGGAGTATTACACACTTGCTTGCCTGCTTGTTTTTTTTATTTTACTCGAAGCAGTAAGTAGCATATAGTGGTGGTAGCGCGGCGCATATCTCTTTTTACTTTTTGTATACATATATCTATACACGCGCACATGACGTGTGTTTATTTCGCCGGCTGATGCATCAGCTCAGTAGCAGCAATGCAACATATAGTAGCAACGTTGCAGTTTGTCACTTTTATACTCGACTGCACCGTTGCATTTCCTCCTGCGTATAATATAAACATCGCGTCTTCCCCTCTCCGGCCTATGCGATCTCTTTCTCTCTCTCTCTCTCTTTCTTTCTTTCTTTTTGGTAGTGGTAATGGTGCGGTGGCGGCGGCGGAGGAGTATTGCAGTAAAGAGGAATATCCGGATGTGCATAATAGAGAAAGACAGTCGGAAAAGTAAAAACAGCCAATCCGAGCAAAGCGCGGGAAAATAATATTATTGCTGCAGCCACGAGGTCTGTCGGGCGCCACCATCACCACCACCACCCCCGCATTATTCTCCTCCTATACGACGTCTCTTTCCTGTTTTACTGCTTTTATACGGAGCAGCGTTATATAGCAGTAAAAGCGGAGCGACAAGTGTCTTTAATAAAATATACGCGCTTGCTTCATGCTTCAACTTTTGCACGTGTAAAATTGATGTACGCATATATACCTATATATATATATATATTTATCTCTTTCTCTCTCTTTTATATCGCATCAAATATAAAATAAAAGCATTGATTCGTTTTTCCCTTTCGTTTGGCCTTGATCTTTGTCGCTCATGTATGTACATTTCGCCAAAGTTATTTCCGTGACGAGCAAGGCATCGGTCGGCCAAACATATATAAAACGTGCGAGAGGGAAACACACATAACACACACATATATACATATATGTATACACATATAAAATTACCAACGAAGAGAAACAGCTTTAATGCGTGCGTGAAAGCTCTCTTTCTCGGAAGCATCAAAGTCGCGGGTCATGCGCGTGTCATGACTGTTATCGTTATCGTGACTGCGATGTTGACTGCGGTGAGAAAGAAAGAGTGAGGGGGAGGGAAGTTCAACGAAAATACGTGTTTATACACTTATCGCAAATGTGTTATAAGCTATTTCTTTTGCGTATACGTTCGCGCTGGCGCGTGGTCGCCCTCGATTGCTTTTACGATTCTATTTTGCTTCTCTTTCTTTCTTTTCTTTCTTTCTCTCTCTCTCTTTTTCCTTGTTGGGTATATGTGTGTTTATAACAAGAAGTTTCGGGCTACTCGCGCGATCGCGAGCTTGTGTTATATATATAGGTATAGGTATATGTAGGTATGTGGTCCCCCTTTGCTAAATACGCGACAAAGTCGTGGCGTCCTCCAAACACGCGATTCTTAGAAATTTAGATAGATACACCTACATATTATGTATAGTTGTCGATGAACGTGTTTTCAACTTTGACGGTTTTCCACGAGTCTTGGAACTTTTGTGTATATATTTAAAAGCTATGATGATTTTGATAAAATCGATGAGTAGAAAAGGATGGAATATAATTATGAAGTATGTGAGAAATAAGAAAAAAAAAAACGCGCGCGCGAGATAAAGTTATGTACTGCGCGACGCAATGATAAAAATTATATACCGACGATGACGGTGGCCCACGCTGAAATTATCATAATAGATAATCACGAATGCTACTTGTTATATATGCTTAATGTATATGTGGATGTGCGAAAAAAAAAGTGATGATGGTGGACACTTAATGTGTACATGCATCTGTAAGTTACGTACCTATACCTATATCGACCATTTTCAAAATAATTGCACACTACATGTCCCCGTGTCAAAAAGATACTTAATGTCGATTAATGAAAGTTCGATAAGGGTTTTCACATGTATTTTTGATTTCTAAAACTGGGGCACATACACAGATACATGAAAAATTTAATGTTTTAAAGTTATAAACAAAAACATGCCCAAAATGTAAGGT
>JAPYZE010002743.1:0-39387 GCA_030522805.1 Leptomastidea abnormis
TATATATATATATATATATATATATATAGCAAAGCGCGTGACGTTGATGTCTATTGTCTATTCAAAGTGTGCAAAAACGTTGGCACGAAAACAAAACGATTATTCGTGCAAAAGATAAAGAAGCAATCAGGCCGTGTTCCTATTTTTTTTTCTCTTTAATTGAAATATAATATCGGTACTTTATTTTACTTAAATAGTCATTAAGATTTTCTATTTAAAATACAACGATATCAATATTTCTTAATTTATTATCATTTAAGGATTTATTTAACTGTATTCTTTTGTTAATACAATAAAAATAAAAAACATCATTAATTAGAATGTACGAAAAAAAACTAAGATAATTAAATATAATAGTAGGTAAATAAAATTGATACAATGAAGACATACTCATCGAAAATGAATTTGTCTTACAGCACAATACATTTCGAAACATCAATCAAATTTAAATTTCATAGTCAATCTTTAAATTAAGATTGACAACAAACCTGACTTGTGCATTAGCAGGTGGTTAACCCAAATCTACCGCAACACTATATTTCATCTTGATCTCCTAATTTACTCCAAAATACTATATAATTACTTCGATCAAATACTAAAAAAAAAAAATAATAATAAAAAGCTCAAATTTATACCATACTTTTATTTTTAATCCTCCAAAATTCCATCGATTTTAAATATATTTGAATTCGCGATAAAAACGAAATCGATAATTATATCTATAGACTTACCCAGGTAGCCTCGGAACAACCAATCCAGCACTACGGCAGCGCACGAGTTTTCGTTTCTTATCATGCGCATCGCCGATCGGTACCGCCAGGCATCGTTTCTCTCGATCCGTCAATACCAAGCTGGTCGTAGGAATAGTCGGAACCTCATTATTCCCCGCAACCGTTTCCGTAAATCTCCCCGATAGTGGCGAGGATCGTCGAATAGTCGGACTTGCTTCGGTTCGCCAGGAGTTTAGACTCAACGCAGCAGCTGCAAGTAGTGGCGTGTCCTCGACGCAGCTACCTGGGTTAGACCTACTTAAAGCGGCGAAACGAGCTCGGAGCGATGCTCGAGAATCCTCTTCTCGATTTGCGGTTACAGGTGGCGAGTCAGCCTCGAACGAGTCCTGCTGGAACGAGACTGAGAGCTTCCGCTTTTTTTTTATGCTTGCGCGATTCTTCTTTTTTTTTTTTTTTATTAGGGGAATTGATTTTTTTTTATTTTTAATGGAAAAGATTAAACGATCATTTTTAATTTTTAAAAAATTAATTGATATAGGTATAGATTTTTGTTGAAACTATACTAATCAATCAGTTATAAGTAGTGTAAGACTAGTTTTGGTCAGACAATGTAAATACAATAAGTTGCGAAGAATTAAAAAAAAAAAAAAATTAAGTGAAACAAGGCTTATATTGATCTTAAAACTCTTCCATGTAAGCCTATAATATACTGTTATACATACCGAAAAAAAAAGATTTACCATTTAGAAATTCTTTCGCGCACTTTCAAATTCTTTTACACTTAGGTATGAATGAACAGCTAATAGGAAAAACTCGTGTGGTCACGATATGTACATATATAAGTGAATCATACGCGTCAGACCGTGGTGAGAATGAATTAAACTTTCGTCGCGACCTTGAGACTTATAACTTTGATTGAACAAGTTGAAATTATACTTAATAAGAAATTCTTAGAATCTTCATTTGAATATCTACAGTATTACTCATCATTATAATTTAAAATTTAAGCTTCTTATTTCGCAAAATATTGCAACGCAATCAATGAGATTACACCCTTAAAAGTTTATCATGAATATACAGTCTAATTGCGACATTAATAAACAACTATACTATACCTGATTTAAAAGGCCTCCTAAACCTAGCAGCCAATCCATTGCTAGACTTAATAATCGGCGTAGTCGGCAGTTTATTTCTCAATTCGCAAATAAGCTTATCATCCCTTGGCGAATTATCATCCATCTCGCTCTCGCTATCCGCTGAGCTGACCAGCGACACCATAGTAACAACATCCCCAGAGCTCCGGGCTGCTTCGCTTGTAGTCGCGCCTCTTTCGCATTTCGTCTTTCCAGCCTCGTTGAGATTGTCGTCCTTGCTACCTCCACCACCACCAGTAGCGCGTCTTCTGCCAAGACGAGATCGTCGTTTGACGGTCGGTGCGGATTTTATAGGTCTAGCCGACGGTTTAATCATCGCGGATGACGAAGAGGAGGATCTCGGTTGCTCGTTGATTTCGGATTGTTCAAAGGAAGATTGTTGAAGGATTCCCGGACAGTCGAGACTAGCGCTGCGTCGCTGAGTCATAGGTGCGGAACCAGCGCGTCGGTAATAGCGACGAGCTTCCTGGGATCCGTTACTCGCTACGCTGTTTGCTCGGCTGCTAATAGGCCGCGGCGTTCCAGGCTTGTTACTGTTGTCCAGCACCGGAGTCTGGAACGCCTTGTTCAGGCCACTCTGGTAGCTCGCTCGCTTCAGCCTTGCCTGGGAGTAATCCGGCTGGTTGCTGTTACTAATTGTCACCGGGCTCAGAGTTACGCCGTTGTCGCAAGTCTCTTGCTCGCCGCCACTCTTTGTCACGGAAGTGATTTTCCAATCGCGACAGTTGATGCTGATGAAGGATTTTTTCTCGCACTCGAGACTCGCAGCATCAGCCTGAATCTCCTCCTCGTTGGTCCCGTCTTCATCCGAAGTCGCTGTCGCCTCGCCGCCGCCATCACCTGCATCATCCCTCCTTTCTCTTATTCTCATAGTTTTCTTTTTCGCCAAACTCTCACTCGTGGCTGCTGCAGCAATCGCAAGCTCTGTATTCTCGTCATTGTTTTCGTAATCCAGCAGCTTGCAAGCCTGTTGCAGTTGCAGCTGTCTCTCTGCACTTTGTTCAGGAGTCTCCTGTTCCACCTCCAGCCGTTGCACCTCGATCGTTTTATCCAGAAGCAGCAGCAAGTCTTTCGTCTGTGTCTGATTGTCTCTCGGGGGATCCTTGGGAGGCTGGACTCGGGGAGGATTTTTCGGGGTGGCTGGAGCTGGAACGCTGGTCGCCGTGGACAGACTAGAGTCGCATCTTTCCTCGACGGTGCTGTGCGCGAGAAATATGTCGAGGTTGGACTTGTTCGCCTCGCGCTGCCTCCAAGCGAGTCGCAGCCGCTCCGCCAGCTCCTGTCGCGAGTACAGCACGGTCGCCTTGTCTGATGCGAGCAGCGCAGCCCGGACTGCTGGTCTGGCATTCGTCCGGCCACTTGGTACCCGAGTGGTCGGGATCTGGCGCGCCACGAGTTCCGGCTCGGCCGGGGCTTGCCTGCCAGGCCGGACTGGCTCGTTCCAGGCGATACGGACTCTGGGCCCGGGTCGTTGCTCCGCGAATCTAACTCGCGGGTGTGGTAGCGATGCTGGAGGTGGATGCTGCAGGCTGTTGCTGCTGGTGCGCTCGTCCTCGCTGGAGCGCTGCCGGCGAATCGGCTGCTGATGGGCTCGGCGAGCTGGTGGCTGTTGCAGCGAGTGCTGGCGAACCGGGCCTGCCGGTCGACGCGACGAGCTGTTGTTGTGGTTGTTGTTCATCACTTTGGCCGGGATTCTTGCGCGTGGCCCGGCCGGTTATATGCCTCTGAAATCGTAATTATGATATTTGTATGGTCGGTTTTTTGGATAATGATACATAAGTATGTAGCAATGAAAATATTGAAATTGCATGGAAAATTATTTAAAACTGAAGGCAAAAACTATATTAATAGGAATTTAAAAGGATCGGCGTGTATTACCATGTCAAAATGCAGTTACGATAAATCATGGCTTTTCGAATACGTTCAACGTTTGCGTGATGTGGATTTAAAAAGTATATAATGATGTAAAAACGCGATTGATTTCGAATTATTTTGATTTCTATGCTCTTTCTGTCGATAGGAAGTAGCGAAGTAGAAAAAAAACGCGTTCTTAAAAATTAAATATTAATATTTTTTATAATGATAGAATTTCGTTTAAACTTTGGTATATTTTTTCTTACCACTGAATTAATAATCTTCAAATTGAAAAATATTAATTCCTCTATATACCTATATTAAATATAATCAATAAATTGTCGCAGGTATTTCTTTAAAATTTTTCATCAAAATTACTTATTGCTCCGAGTTTTAAGAAGTTCTGATTAAAATAAACATAATAACAAAAAAAAATTTTTTTTTAAATAAGTCGATTTATGACCTTATTACATAAATTTGTAAGCATAACCCAGCAGTATTACCGAAAACTATCTATGAGAAATGAAGAATAGTCAAAGTTGTTAACTCTTCCTTTTCCCTACTCTCCACCCCAGCAATTTCATCTTACCTTTGCTAACGTCAGGTAATTTGCTGGAAAATTGAGCAATCATATTTAAGCCAAACAAATTTATAATTTGCAATTAAGCATCATCATATTGGAATTACTTAATCCCCTAATCATCCTAAATAGCAAAAGCTTTAAACAAATTTTAAACAAATTATTCTACTAATTTTCCTTAACAATCGCTGCCAATTAACACACATAAACTAGTTTATTTCAAATTTAACGATATATAATACCTACAAGAAAATTAACGGTAATTTCACTCACTATCATTTTTTACCTTCATTTACTAAATATTTCGCTGTACCTTCAACTTTTTTTCCCCTCACAACTACCCATTACAACAATAACAAAACACGCGTTCCAACACATATTACTCAGAGGCCGTTGGTAAACACACTATACAAATGAAGACAATTGTACATATATATACAGCCGGCACCTATAATAAGTTTACCAAAATGAAGAAACAGTCATAATTCATAACGTCGCCCTTTTTTCAACTATACCTATATATACCTACATAATTACATGCACAAACGTATAAAACGAGAAAACTTTTACGTTTAAATTTGAGAGCTCCGATGAGCTATACAAGGGAGTAGTAATAGGCTGCAGTGGGTTGAAGAAAGGAGAAGGAGGAGGAGGCGGCGGCTGGGGGGGTTGGAGAAGACATATGTGTAAATGAGCTTCATTCATGAATCGTGGCGGGGTAGGCACAACCTACGCTGCTGCTGAGCCATTAGCCGTAAGCTTGTTTGTATATATATAGCTATACTTATATAGGTATATGAATCGACATATGAGATTAGATTTTCATCGTAAGGTGCATTAGCACCGGCATAGTGCGTGCGCAGCTATATAAGTGTGCTGTTAGTATATAGTGTGTTTTTATAATTATAACGGTCGCTGAACTTTTGTATTCTGTACTGTGCTTTTCATAAATTGCTGCCATTAAATTATCGTTTAAAAAAAAAAAAAAAAAAAGGAAAGAAATTTTTTTGTTAAATACAAAAAATAAAGAATAAATTATAGCAAAGGATTATTACGTATGACATTTTTAAATTGTTTTTAATTTTGTATTTGAATTAAAAATATACATTGTTACCAGTCTCATTGTATTTTAAATCTCACCGATTATCATAAGAATTTTAATTTTATCGATTCATCAGAAAAAAATAATAAAAAAAATAAGTGGAATTGATACGAAAGAAATTCTGTTTACAAAGCCTGCTAAAAGCTCTAAAATACCGCAAGCCAAAAGAAAAAAAAGAAGAAAGAAAGAAAAAGTAAGATTATCACGCGATAAGTTAGGATAGTCATAAAAATAATAATGATATATGTGTGTGTGTGTGTGCGTCGGCAATATATGTAGGATATAATCGAAAGTATTGTAGTTGTTCATATAAAACTCACGAATAATTAGGGCTGATAAAATGTGAAAAGCGCGCCACGAGGCCCTTGGCATCGCGTTCGTCGACTGAGTGTATAGATTATAAAGCTCGCTCTTCCGCGCTGGCTCACACCTGACTGACTGACTGACTCACTGGAAGGATAGTATATATATAAACAGGAGTCTATGTTGGCTGCTGCTGGCCCTCCTTTTGCCACAGATATATATACCTAGTCATGTAGAAACGTGTTCCTTCCTACCTTCGTTCGTTCGTTCGTTTGTAGTCCTTTTTTTTATCCGTCTTTTTCGGCTGCCCTCGTGACTTCGACTCGTGTTGTTCTACATGAGCTTTTTTTCTTTTTATTGTGTAATGAGTATATGTCTGTACATATATGCATTGCTACCGATCTTGTATATCTAATGTAAGTTGAGCTTTCTTTTCTTTATTTTTTCTTTGGATGTTTATTGTGTGTACACAATGAACGAATGTAATCTAGACTTCTCGTTTGTTTACCGCAGGTGTGGGATATAGTCGCTTTGTAAATAGAGCGATATTTTGGTTTATTGAAAAAACATTTTTTCATTGCAAATAAAAAGGATCGTTATAATAATACAATCTTTTTTTCTTTTAAAAAATTAGAGGGTAAAGCTTTTTTTTCTTTTTAATCTAATAAAGTAATTCATCAAAATTGTATTTTTAATTTTAATTCGTTATATTCACATAAACTTATAATGACTTGAAATTTTTTTTACATCATAAAATTTTTTGTCCTGCATATTTAATTATTGTTTTTTTTTTAAATGTGAAAACTAATTTTCGAGCTTTCAAAAGCTCGTTATAGCTAGATTAGCTCGTCATTGAAAACTCAAAAATCCAAAGCTCAGATGAAAAGTATAATCGCAATAAGATACCCTCCTTAGAAAAGAAGTTAGTGGTAGGTGGGCTGTGGGCGCTCTCTTTTCTGCCGCGTGGCAGCAGTCACCTGTTATTGATCAAAACTTTGCCTATATCATCTGACAGCTTGTTGTCCGGAGTTACCATGGCATCAATGCTGCCTACTGCTATTCTGCTGCTGCTGGCCGGTGGTGCTTCCCTCCTCTCCACTATCATAGCCCTCGGGGGGCCCTCCTCCTTGACTACTCCGATCACATATTCAAATCGCACTTCTTGCCCGCCGAAACTATACTCTCCCTCTCTCTTTATTTCTTCTTGACTCCCTTTCTGTTCTCGTCGCCTTTCGCGCCGGCCGGTATATATAGATACGAGTGCATAAGGGTCGTCTTTCGCGAGTCGCGTGCGCGCAGGATTTCTATATACATCCGGATTTTACAGAATGAGGGTATTTATTATAAGCTTATATCTATGGCTTATCGGACGAGCTTTTGCGACGATGTTACCCCCATTTCTCGTTTGCGATTACTTTGTTTTTTTTTTTTTTTTTTTATGAGACAAACAAGGGGGTTGTGACCGATATATGGCACAGTCAATTTGAAAGTAATTTATGATTAGAATATAATGGATCGTTTATTTTAACTTTCCAATGGGAGCATACTTAATTTTTATATAATAATATATTTGATTGCGCAAATTTATTTATGTTAATAAAAGTTTGAGGTAAATATATAAAATACTTGAGTTTGTACTTGATATGAGTTTTACATAACGATATTACTTTATTAATAATTACACTTGTTTTTCTTCAACTCATTTTTTTCTCTCTTTCTTTTGCTCGACAACAAAAAAAGTTGGCTCGTGTACACACACACACACACACATACGTACTCTCAAAGTTATTTGAACGAGTTAACGCGTGATATATAGCTGAGCCAAACGGCAAACACACAGCCGAAACTTTTAAAGCCACTATAGTTTTACTTTAATTGAAATGGCTTCCGTAAACAAAAGTTTTACCTTTATACTTACACACTGTACTGTTTTATATTACATGCATACATACATATATATATATATATAATTATAGTGGTGCCGAAAAAATAAAAGCTCAAGCTCAAATAACGAAAAATTCTCAGGAGAATGTAGCACACATATTTGTAAACGACGTGCAAGCTCTTCTGTCGGCGTAACGTTTAATCAAAAGCGACCGTTGACACGAAAGCTCAAATATCAAAAGTTTAAAAGAATTTTGCCAAAGGTTATAGCGTATAAGCATATAAGCTTCGAGTTTAAAAACAAGTGTTACAGCTTGCATAATCACTTTTTCTCTCTCTCTCCCTCTCTCTTTCGATTATTATACTCGTCTCATTCTTTTTTCTATTTCTAAACTCATCCAAAAATTTTTTTTTTCGTTCGACCTATATAGCCTTTTATCGTTCAGATTAAATGCCTATATAGGTATACTCTTTTCCTCGTACTCTCGCTAAAACTTTTGAAATGGATTTTATAAGTTGCAAGCTGGATACTATTAACTTGCGTTAGTTTTTTTTTGGCAACTGCTGCCAGCTCGTAACGTGGATAAGAAATTTCCGACTAATTTATCTCCTTTCTTTTTTTCTTTCTTTTTTTTTCTGTTCGTTCGTCAGTTTTACAGCCGTAGGTATGGATCTCATATTGATAATAACGATTAGACGCAGCAGTAGTGTTCGGGCCACTCATACATTTAGCTTACTTTCTTTCTTAAATTCAGAAATATACTCAAATCCTATACTTGGACGATCAAATTCTCATTTTTTTCTTTTTTTTACTTTTTTTAAAATTTTTTAAATCACTTTTAAAGTTTGTTTTTCAACGTTAACAAAACAGAATTAAAGGTGATACGTACGGTATTATACATATAGTAATGATAAGAATAAGGAAATTCTTAGAAACTCTCAATGAAGACGCTCTATGATAATCTGATCTCGATTTAGGATTGCGTTATAACTCGCAAAAGCGGCGAGCGATTGCAGAGAGATACGCACTCGAGATATAAGTACTTAGGCTCATAGGAGAAAGCCTGGATGGAATATCTCTCGTATACTTAATTGATTGAAATTGATGGGATCTTAATCCGATAGACGTTGTATCGCACGACTTTGATCGCTATACTATCACAATATAATGATATCCAAGCGCGTGAGTTTACATTGCTTAGGCTAATCGACGAACTTTTGCCCGTTTGGAAATTTCAGCTGATATAAATCTGTAATGTGTGCTTGTATGTGTATATGTGAACCACTATTCAGAGATGTTGCTTCAGTTTGAGAAGGAACAATGTTCGCAAAGTATGCGGTTTTAGCGTTACCTGGCATTTTGATGTCATTGTTCATTCTACTTTGGAGTTTTGCATTTTTTAAAATATTTTTTATTGTCGTTTTTAATTTAATTGCACGCGTTGATGGATCAGAAAAAAATGAAAAGACAATTGAATATACTCGATCAAGATTGTAAAAAAGCGAGTTTGTTTTATTGAAGTGTGTTCGTGTTGTATAGAGCTTTTTATATTTTTTTTAAATTTATTTTTTATTAGATTTTCTACATTTTTTAACGCAAAAACAAATATTATGTTGATGTAATATTTTTTGTTTATAGTTTTTTTTATTGTTTGTCATAGATAAATATAGTTGAAGATACTTTGCAATATGTCTGAAGTACCGACAGAGGATTTCTTGGATGAGGATTTTTTTCATGAAATGCTTTCTAGCGAATCATTGGATGATGAAATTCAATCATTAAAAATATCCTTTTTATACTTTTTTTTTTATTTTATCATTATTATTATTATTATTGTATTAAAAATAATTGTAAATTATATATATACTTCCTTAAATTTAATATTTTTAAGTGATTCTTGAAAAAGATAACTGTACAGAAGACAAAATTAGAGAACTACAAAATGTACTGTCAAGCAAAAGCATACAAAATGCCACAATTGATATTTTGAATGAAAAAATATTTAATGTGATACTATCCGATGCCCAAATAATATATTCTGAGGTATGTGGGACAATTGACATGTAAATATCCTTTTACTTTAATTTTAAAATTAAATTTCATTCATCTGTTTTAGATAATAAAAAATATTAATGAAGCTCTACAAGTTAAAACAAATGAAAGCTTAGAAAAAATTAAAAATCAGTTAAATAATCTCGTTAATTTTTTGAAATGTTGGAATTTGTGTATAAATCATATAAAAGCACTTGAAAAAATGTCAATAAGTAACGTAAAAATTTTTATCGTTAGTTTATTCAAAGTCACGATTAATACACTGAATCACTGTAAGACGAGGTAATATTAAAAAAAAAAATTGATTAATATGAAATTGAAATAATTAAAAAAATATACGTAGAAGTTGATTTTTTTTTTCTAGTGCAAAAGATTACGGAGACTATTTTCAGTCAATCACCGAAGTCTTGGCGTCAGTTTTTCGTCAGTGCACTAATATTCTCAATTCATTTTATGCTATTTTGGATTCAGTTATTTCAATTGACGAGAATCAAGAAGACGAAATAAAAGTTTTGTTAAGCAGTACGTTTATTTTACATATAAATTGATATTAAGATTATGAATCAATTGACACTAAAAATTTATTTTAGTCATTGAAGAGACTGGAAGAATAGCAACTTTGGTTTGTGGTATGGATACCAAAACTTTGACGGACACGTGGAAACGTTTTGGCAAATTGTCAACAAATTATAATTTGCAATTAAAAAACACAACTCCTAACACAATAACGATACATTTAAAAAGTTTGTCAGAAAATATCATGTATATTCTTTCTACTACTAGCAAGGTAATTTTTTTTTTTTTTTTAATTTCATAAATCTTATTGCTAAGTACGATACATTATTGCAATTAATTCTTATAATGTACGTTTTATTTTTAGAAAAATCAATCATCTGTGAATGAACGATCAATTATGTGTTGTAGACTTTTGCTAAAAATTGTAGAGAAAGTTAGTGACACTTATTGTGGATGGATTCGTAATGATGCCATGATTGGCATTGTTGCTATGATTGCTTATTCGTACAGGTATGATTGTTAAAATTTTTGATAACTATAAATTTTGTAATATTTATACCTCAATTAAATTTTCTTTTAGGTATACCGAGGAGTGTTTAAAAGTAGCACGATACAATGCCGACTATATTAAGTTTGTTGAAACAAATTATATTTTCATGATTGAACCATTTCTGGATGTTATATTTAAGAACGACAGCTTTAGAACTGTTAGTAAAACAAAAAAAAGCTACTGATTATTACGAAATATTGAAACAATACAATTTTGTAATATTATTTCTAGGCATTTTTTGAACAACTAAAAGATCTTGATGATAATGTTATTGGATACCATTTGTTGTTATTGATGATTATTAAAAAAATATCAATTTTACCTTATGAAACTCAACGCGAATGGTGTGGTAGCGAGAACAATGTTATTGATATTTGCTTTCAAAATACTGATAGATGTAAGTTGATGAATTATACTCTTTTCCATTACTTAATTTAAAATTAAATTAAATTTTTTTTACTATTAATTATAATATTTCTTCGAAACAGTAGCAAAGGAAATTTGCTCGGGCGAGTTAAAGATACAAATATCTCAAAATGTCGCACAGGGCAAATATTCAACAAATATTTATGAAGCTACCTGCTTAAGCATTTATTCACTTGTATGTCACATTTCGAGCTCAGATTTTCCTGAGCTCGTAGTAATACTATTAAAGTATTTGTTGGGAGGACAATTTTTTAGCGCCTTACTCAGTACAGATGTTTGGTGTTTCGTTTGTAGGTACGTATCGATAAAAATATTTAAAATATATTATCAATTTAAATTTATAAAAATTAAGATCTATAAATTTTTTTTATTTTCTAGAATAGGTTCGTCAGATTTATGTTACGGTCATTTCAAGTACCTCCTGCAAGTTTATCAAATGCTTAAAGATCGAAAGAATAATATTAACGTAGTTGTTCTTGCCAATTTGTTGAGTCGACAATATACTTTTCTGTCGGATAAAGATAAAATTGACGTGATAAATAATATTCAAAAAGATAAGAGTTTACATGAATGGAATTTCATAATAGATGTGTTAGACAGTGAGAAAAAGAAACTTTTGCAGCAGCAAATAAATACAAATGACATCAATTGTAAAATATTAAATGATTTAAAAAGTTTAGAAGAGCAGCCAACATTAGATAATTTATCATTATTGGTAAATCAACTATTTTTTGTAATTAAAAATTATACTTTTAATTGCATACTTTTTATAATGATTAAATTCTTATTTTAAGATTAACGACTTATCAATCATCAATGTTTGTGGCATTTCACAAGATGGACAATCCGTTGACACTTTTACAAGAATGTGGAACAAAATCGTTTGCATACTCAGCGATTGCGAAGGTACAAATTTATTGCTTTTGGAGAAACTTGCTATTTCGCTGCTGCACGCCACGTGCCCTCAACAAGATCAATCTAAGTACAGAATCATGGTAAATACAAATATTTTCCCTTTATTTTGCTTTCTCAAAGAGAAAGCTTTGTAACGGTGAAAAATTTTTAATCATTTTTTTTTTTGTTTTCTCGACGTTTTAAAGGTTCCTAAATTCAAAAAACGCGCATTTTTAGAAAAAGTGTATGTGTGTGTGCTCGTGTATGCGTCATGCGTGTGTGCGTGAGTGCGTGAGACGATTTTTTGTCGCACGATAACTTTTGAAAAAATAAAGATATCGACTTGAATTTTTGCACACATATTAGTTATATGTTACTTAAGAACTGATTAAATTTTGGGAATGATTGGACCTTATTAAGGGTGTTTTTAATCAAAAAGTACCAATAACTTTCGATTAGTAGTTGTAAATATTATAAATAGTTTCATTCGGACAATATTGAGAAAGCATTCTACTAATGAAGTTAGCAGCAGTTTTTTTTTTTATTTTTTAAAGAAGATACATTTTTATATTAAATATTAATAAGGAAATATTTCATCAGTAGCTATTAGTTGTTTAATTTTTGAAATATATATTGAATGTTGTAAGAATTTAAACCAAATTCACTGTAAAAAATAATTTAAAGCTTATAAAATTTATACCTCCTAATTTTTCTTCTTACAGGTGCTGGAGTCATTGTGCTCGCTATATCCATATGCCTCAAGTGGTCTGCGCCTAGAATTTTGCAGAGTACCCGAACGCTGGGTAAGACAACTGAGTAAGTCTGAGGCGGGCAGCGTAGCCGAGCTGTACGTGCGATTCTTCGACGATCCCAACGTCTGCGTACAACAGCAAGCTTTCGAGACATTCGAGCGCATGACTAACAAATTCTTGGATTCTGATGTCCTCGCTGCAGTGGCATTTGGCATCCGTAACTCCCAGCCGAGAATGTCTCGCTTCCTGACAGCTTACATATCTGCCGAGGTCGTACACCAACTCGATGGTTTCAAGAGCTTAGCGGATTACTTTGATGCTCTTTGCAAGGTGTCGACTTCTAGCCAACATACCTGCCGTAGTCGAAGTCTCGAGCGGGAGGAGAAACAGCCCAGATTAGAAACGAATACCGATAGTACTGTGGATTTGCAGGAAGTTATTGAGAGAGTTTGCAGGGATATGGAGATGCTGGCGAATTTTCGAGCACAGATTAATGTCAACGTGAGTGAGAGACTACGTCAGACTTGGCAAAACTTTCTAGCTCGCGGTGATGGCTAATTGTAAAGATTCCTGCTGATATGTTGAGTATAATTAAGAATTATCACTGCTACCTTAAAAATGATTTAGTTAAAAAATAATATTAAAATTTGTATTTGCATTGATGTATTAATATCCATTTAAAAATTAATAATGTACATATGTATCATTGAAATTAGTTATTTATATTTTTTCAATATTGAAATATTTGTATTTTTTATAATAATTGATTGTATAATTTATGAAAGAAAATTTACGAACTTAACTTAACTCTCATGCCTCACTCTGTCTTTCGATACCTTCGTCCCCCGCACATGGATCGTTTTTATCATTATGTTACTCCTAAGCCATTATGCATGAAACTAATCTGAAAAATTAATTTCATAAATGTTATTTCATTCATCCCGATCAGCTGTGCGAATTTCAACTGCACTTCCTGATCGGGAGATAATGAAAAATAATATCCTGGTGATCTAGGTCTTCTTAATTCTTGTTCCCTAAGTACGAAATATACTATTTTAACATTTTTCTCTACAAAAAATCATTTTTAAAAATATTACTTGTATGCTATTTTTAGCCTAAAATTAGAAAAAGAAAGTAATTTTTTTTTTAAATATACATAAAATCAAAAATAAGTCTGAAAACAAAAAAAATCGCGCGTTAATACACGTATCCCTACAAGCCTAAAGTTTTTTTACATAAAAATTTAGAGATATTACTTGCGATAGTTTGATAAAAATGCAATATATTTTGTATTTTTATTTTATTTTTTTACGCATATTCTATCCTCATAGCTATTCACCAATGAGACGGACGTTAATAAATAATGTGTGGCCAAGCAGATATAAATAATTAGTAGCGTAAAAAAATGCAAACCGCATAGGTCAGAGATTTAATAGAGATTTATAAAGGTGAGACAAGGACGCAAAACCACTATACTACAACCACCGATGACGTATCTACTTTTTATCGTCTACCTATATTTTGTAATTAATTACCCAAGGCTCAGCAATAGCCACGGGTTCATCCATAACATTATGATAAATTTTATTAATTTTATTTTAATTATTTTATTTATTTGAACATAATTAAAAATTTTTTTTTTATTAGGTAAAAGTCGGTTTATTATATATTATTTTAATTAGTATCACTTAATTTCAGATAAGATACAGCAATGCATTTTTTAAATAAATTAACGATAATAGAAATATAATTTATAGAGAAATATTATAGTGTTAAGTGTATATATATTCGATGCGACTAAAAAATCATTTACCAACGAACTTTTTAACAAGAAGGGAGTCTAATCTATTGCAAAAAATTAAGTTTTAGTCATAATAATGGATAAAATGAATTTAAAATTATATGAAAGTAAATATTTTAAATTAAGTACTATTTTTTTGAGGCTACTGGGATTATGGCCATTTGTGTCGCAGAGGGAAAAAAATATTATTAGAATTGGGGTTTCTGTAATGATCTTTTTATTTCTACTACCTCATGTAAGATTATATTTTTTAAATCAAGTATAATGTTTAATTATTTATGTTTATTTAAATTTTGATAATGATTTGCTACTATCTAATTTCTTGATGTGTTTTAATTTAGTTCTGTGGATTAAAAAAATGGTGTCCAAGTAATTTAAATTACTGTTTGGAAAATGTTGTCATGGTGATTATAGGAATAGCAATCATTATCAGATATGTTACTTGCATTGTTTTTCAAAAGAAAGTAAATTGATTTATATATACTATTATTTTTCACCTTTAATGATCTATCTATAGTATATAGTCCCCCAGTATGGATCCCCTTACTTATTTTGCCTATAACTTTTGATAGGATGAACTGATTTTCAAAATTTATACAATTATATACAGTTAAAATTTCATACAGTTTGTATATAATTCATTTAAAAACTGTATAAAATTGTATAAAATATTTCCGCCTGAGTAAACCAAGTAGAATTTTTTTTGTAAGATAATATATTGAGAAGGTATACCCATATACGGGGGACAACAGGCTGACCCATACTAGGAGACACTGACTTTTTAGCATAATAAATCCAGCTCTGAGTAGAAAGCAAATAAAAACATCAGCGAGGCGGGAATTTTCTCTTGAAAAGTTGTACTTTAATATAAAAAATTGCTCGGAACATCAAGTTGATTGGGGTAAATACGGTAGACTGTCGAAATTAATTTTCCGCTCACAATAGATAGAACGACTGCTTAAAACGGCTGTAACTTTTGAAGCATCAAGCGAAAATAATTGATGTCGAATTATATTTAATAAGTCGCCAAACTGCAACTTATCTGCCTGGTCTGGAGGCGCGATATAACTTGGGAAGCTAGAAACTACGAGTGACCCACACTAAGAGCTGAGTCATACAAGGGGGGGTCTCCCCTATAATTATAGTACTATAATTATTACTAAATTTTACTGATTATCTTAACAAAATATATATAATATTAGAAACTTTAAAATAGATGAATCTATATCATCTAGTCGCAGTCAGATTTTGCTTTCCCCTTTTTATTAATGTTTTTGTGGCCCAATGTCGATCCTCAATCTACATCAATTATTTTAGATTTTTGGGATCCCTCTTTCAAAATTTTTTTTAGCTTTAATTTTCCATATTGTATTCAACATAATACTAATAAGATAGAAAAATATAAATTTTAGCAAAATACTGATTGTAAGATATACTTTTTTATTGGAAATTTTTGTTATTTTCAGAAAAATATATTCATAAGTAATTTCCAAGTCATTTTTAGGTCACTTTTATGATTAACAATGAATAATCTAATAATAGTGATGCAGGTAAACTAACACAACTTTTTATTTTAGGAATTCTATTAAAAGAAGTATTTACTTACGTAAAAAAAAATCTCTTAGTTTTCGAACAGATTTATGTAAAAAGGTAAAAAGAAATTTTCAAAAATAGGCTTCATTTTAAGGTTGTAAAGGATTTTTGTTTTTGTAGCACCCAAATAAGTAAAAAAAAGTTATACAAATTATAAATTTTGTATTTTGAAGCAGTCAAAACCTTAATCATTTGAAATCATAAAAGTAAGAATATTCTTTTTCTTTTTTTTTTTTTTCAATTTTTCTACAGTCGCATGCAAACCTGAGCCCGTACTGAATCTCAGGAAAATACTAAATAAATACTACATTTAGTAAAAAGTAATTTCTACAATAAGAGATTGAATTGGTTTTTCATAGAATAGTAACATAAACATGACCTGAGAATGGCTTATGAATATTTTTTTTTAAAAAAGAGAAAATTTATAACATTCATCTTTCTATTTACTTCAAAGAATTAAAAGCACCCATAAGAAAAGATAAAAAAAGAATCATCCATGAATGTTTATAGTTAGAATCCGGTTTTGTATTATTGGCAAATGTGTGGTCATCTCTTGAAGACGAGGAGGAAAGAGCCATTATGAAAGATTTTGCAAAACGAGGAATGCAAATTTTTATTTTCTTTATTTGTAAGTTATAATAGTATATTATGCACCAAGGAGCAAAAGTGAACTTTTATACCCAAGAATGAAGTTTACTACACGAGCAAAGCAAGGGCAGTTTAGTTCATTCAATTCAGACAGTTTTGCCCGAGGTGCATACGTTATTTCATTTCCGCCCAATAATGACCTATTAACAATCTAATAAACTAATAACCAGTATGTGAGATATTAATGCGAAAGAAACGTAGAATCTTGCATTATTAAATCAAAAAAATAATGGTTAGAAAAATTATTGCAAGGTATAGGAAGAGTAGGTTGGGGCTTAGATAAAAACAAAACAATATCTGCATATACAGATATTGTTTTGTTTTTATCGAAGCCAATCAGATCACGAATAAAACGGGGACATCAAAATTTTATTATAGGAGATAACAAAAAAAAATTTTTTAACTTACGGAATATTTTTTTAAATTCTTTTTCAAATGATTTCTTATTTTTTGAACCACATTTTCACTTTTTTGTTTCTTTGTGGGAATCACACCCCCGCTTTGCTCGTGCAGTAAACTTAATAAACATAATAGCTCATTTTTTCTCCTTGATGCAAAATATACTATTATAAGTAGTTTCTAGCAACACAAACATTTAATATGCAATAACGGAATATTAAAATTGATAGAATCAATTTTCATTTGTAGATTTCAGTATCATATCTTCGATTGGTTCTCTGCACTGTGTAGTATGGTTTCCAACTGTTATAGACTATTTTATCCCATTAAATGAATCTCGGCCAAAGATTATTTTTGTACACGCAGAATTTAATATGGATCATTATGAACATTATTATATTATATATTTCATAAACATAATATATTTTTATTTTATTACTACGGTATTTTTTACCACTGATTCAATATTCTTAACTTGTGTGCTCCAAAATATTGGGATTTTCAATATTATCAAGTAATTTTATAGAAAATATAATGTAAAATAAAATCTCATTAATTCAGTAAAAATTATTTATATTTTTTAGATATCGATTACGTAAAACAGTAAGCAGAAGTGATAAAAATAAATATGTATATTCAACATTAATTTCAGCTATTCGAATCCACCAAAAAGCTTACGAGTTAAGTTTTTGCTTCCTCGAAGAGGAAGCCTTGTACTCATGACAAAAAAATTTTGGGATTATTATTTATTCAGATATTGCTTTATTTTGCATGCTGTTTTGAGCAGACGACCTTAAAAGATGGAAACAGATTTTAACGCTTAAATATAATATGTTTCTATGTTTAGATTAATACCGGACAAATTGGATTCGATGTATTTTTTAATGAGGATTTTTAAAAAAGTTTTAGTTATTCTAGAATAACTTAAAATTGACATAACCGAAAAAAAAAATAAAATAAATTAAAGCATTTTTTTTCCTTAGAAGATGTACTTTGTCCGAAAAATATATTAATTTTTAATGTGTTCAAATCGCAAAAAATCATTTTTCCTAAAACCAGAAGCTTAAAAAAAACAATTGAAGATCCATAAAAAAAATTGTTTATATTTTTTTCCAAATTCCTTTCCAAAAAACAAAAAAATTCACTTTGTCCAGTTGAAATCGAAACATAAAAACTTACTTTTTTTGGTTTAAAAAAATACTCACATCCGTACACAAAAAAGTGGATACCCAAAAAAAATTTTTTGAAAAAATAATTTTTTTTGACATTTTACATCATAAAAAACATTGTTAACACAATTAATGAAAAAAAAATTTCATAATGATTATAAAGCTTCCTATTCGAGAAAGCAATACTATTTCCAATTATATTTTTTGTTTAGTAAAAATGAATTTAAAAATTATACTTTAAAAAATATTTTTAAATTAATTATTAATTAATGTAAAATTATTTTTTTACAATTATTAACAATTTCAGATTTGTAGATATAATTGAAGAAACTTTTTCGCTCTCTTTTCTTCTATTATTGGGCATGATTGTAGGAATACTCTGTTTTTCTTTGTTTTACGTAAGTATTTTATAGTAGGAATAAGAGTCTTATATTTATTTTTAATTCCTTTTTGTTTCTAAGATTGTTGAAAATCAAGATAATTTACAAGATATAATAAAAGCATTAGTTCCGCTTCCTGGTGGTCTGCTACATTTATCATATTTAAGTTTCGTTGGGCAGTACGTTAGTAATAAATCATTAGAAATATTTTCTGATTTGTGAGTAACATTAATCCATCACTTTTTAAAATAATTTCAAATAATTTATACTTTATTTAAATCTATAAGAATTTTATGATTACTTGTGTCACGTACGATGCCGAGCTTTGCTCGTCGGTACGGTACCCGACGGTTTTTAGAGCGTAAGGGCACTCAATGGTGATTGGTGACATAAACATTTTTCGACGCGACCATCTACTAATCGTTACCAACAGACGGGGCTAGTCAGTTCACGAGACTGAATCATAGAATGTCTCATTAGCATTTACTTTCTCTCTCCTACGCCCATTCATATACTTATACATAAAAGTAACATTCACTCGCATAACAGTCGCACTCATTTCACGACCCCTCCTTTGCAATAAGGACCATAAGCTACGCGAACACAGAACGCACACTTGCGTACGTTACACTTGTAACAATTTTTCCTCATTTAATCAGATGACTAAAACTGTTAAAAATATTTCTCACAGGTATGCAATCCAGTGGTACGGTTGGTCAAAAGAATCAAAACAATTGTTGAAATTTATGATGCTACGTTCTATGAAACCTTGCATCTTGACTGCTGGTGGCTTTTTTGTTTTAAACTACGAAATTGCTGGGAATGTAATTACAAAATTATCAACAAATTTTATTTAAAATAATTTTATCTTATTTTACGACTAACAAATTTTGTTTTTTAGATCATAAGGTTAACAGTATCATATACCATGATTGCTTTATCACTTCGTCAAAAAGCTGTAGATTAACTGCAGATTATTTTTGCGTTGTTTATGTGTACAATACTACAATACTAATTCGATGTAATGAAATAAAAAATCTTTAATTGACACTTATTTTACGACATTAACATACAGTATGAGTAATAAATAATTTCAAAAAAATAATTTAAAAAAAAATTTTTTCATTAAAAAATTAATTATTAGTCCTATATTTATATTAAAGTAAAATACATCATACTTTACTGTTCCTATTAGGATCTGAAGTACGACGTCAGCGCTGCCCGGTGGCTGCTGGCTCAAGCATTTTCAGGAAGTTTTTGTGGGTAAATTATATGGAAGAGCATCGCGAGCTCAGCTTTAGATTGCTGTCACATAAAAATAAAACGATTATTTTATTCCAAAATATTCTAATTTAATGTAATTGACATATAAGACATTAACATAAAGTATGAATATAATTGATCGTTAAAAAAAATTTCTTTTAAGAAATGCTTATATTATTAATAAAAAATAATATAATTTATGAAAAAAAATTATATCAAAATAAAGAACCCGTGTATAAAAGAATAATAGAACATTTAGATATCAAAATATTAATGTTATATGCATATTTGGTTTGACTAAAAAATCATTCTTAAACAAACTCTTGAATAAAAAGAAAGTCTAATCTATCGTAAAAGAATTGAGTCACAGCCATTACAATAATGGTCAAAGATAGGCTAAAATTATATGAAAGTAAATATTTTAAATTAAATGTCATGTTTTTACGGATTATAGGATTGTGGCCATTTGCGTCGCAGAGGGAAAAAAATATAGGGCGAACTGGGGTTTATGTTATGTTCTTTCTCCTTCTGCTACCTCATGTAAGATCATATTTGTTAAACCATATTTAATATTTTATTGGCTTGATTTGTTAGAATTTAGTCAAATTTTGATGTTTTGGCTAACCTTATAATAATTTACTTTGCAAATGTGCTTTAATTTAGTGCTGTGGGATGAAGAAATGGTGCCCAAATAATTTAAATAACTGCATGGAAAATGTTCTCCTAATCGTTATAGTAATGTCTCTGATTGTCAGACATGTAACTTTTGTTTTTAATCAAAAGAAAATAAAAAATTGTATAACTATTATTTACCATCTTTTGTAATCTGTTAATAATAAATTAGATAATAAGTGTTTAAAATAACTAAATTTTACGATAATCTTAATTCTACTATAAACTAAAAATAATAGAGCTTGTACATTCTAAGTTGGGATCCTAGAAATATTTTCTGATTTGTGAGTAATATAAATCGTCACATTTTAAAATAATTTCCAATCAATTATAATTTTTCTTAAATATGAAAGAATTTAATGATTATTTGCAAGTAATAACATTTTTTCCCTTTCAATTAAATAAGGTTATAAATTTTTTAAGCCAATAAATAATAATTTTGTTAATTTGTTTATAATAATTTGTTTATAACTTTTTTTCGGCAACTTTTTTGACCGGGAACCCTCGTAATTTGGATTCAGCGGGCAAAAATGTCTCCTATTAAAAAATGCAGGTTTTGCATGGGCGCTGCCATTTTTAAATATCGAAAGTCGATCTCGATCTCGAAACGGGTACCTCTCGAAACTAGACTTATACTATCACGATGTGTATGTCATCAATCATCATCATCATCATATTCAAAATATTCATGTAGCGTGATATAGTGTGAAAAATAATTGAATGTCAAGGTGATAGAATTAAAAATGTATAAAAAATATTAACGAAGCATTACACTGTCCTTGACGCATTGCAAATTAAACTGGTATCTTTCTTTCTAAAGTACGTGAAGACATACAACAAAGACATACAACAAATCGTAATTCAAAAAACAACGATTGTCTAATTTATTTCAAGATTAATTTTAATATTAAATAAAGTGCTACTTTTTTCTTCGAAAATTTATTAGTACCTGACGCATAGGTATAGTTCCACGTATTATGTATGCAAATTATAGTATAATTCAACACACTCCATACAGTTAGCTTTAAAGTGGACATTCTTTAAAAAAAAATTTCTTTTAATATTATAATTTTTTAATATTATGTAATTGACACACAAGACTTTAACGTAAAGTATGAATAATAAATCGTTTTAAAAAAATTTTTTTATGAAAATGCTTCTTTTAATGGAAAATAATATAATGTCAGGATAAATTATGTGAAAATAAAGAACCAATGTATAAAAGAATAATAGAACATTTAGATATCAAAATATTAATGTTATGTGCATATTTGGTTTGACTAAAAAGTCCATTCTTGAACGAACTCTTGTATGAGGAAAGCATTAAGATTATTGCTAAAGAACTAAGAAATAAATCTAATAATATGGATCAGGTTAATCTAAAATTATATGAAAGTAGATATTTTAAATTAAATACAATTTTGTTGCGGCTTCTGGGTTTCTGGCCATTTGCGTCGAAGATGGAAAAAAATGTAACACGAACCGAGGCTTATATTTTGATCGTTACCTATATGATATTTACTGTAAGATTTTTTAAAACTAAATAAGATTTTCATTAGTTGTATTTATTCAAATTTTGACAAATTTTATTCCTAATGACAAACCTTTTAAATATGTTTTAACTCAGTGTTATGGGATAAATAAATGGTGTCCAAATAACTTTGATAACTGCGTAGATGGTATTGTTACAATCATTATAGGAATTGGAGTTATCATAAGATACACTGCTTTTGTTGGATTTGAAAAACAGGTACATTAGCGTATATTTAAAAAATACGTTTATAATTATAAACTTATATAAAGTAAAAATAAGAAAATGTAAACGACAACAAGTATCCATAGAAGTACTTAATTATATTTTATTAAAAATTTGAATGTATATATTTATTGTAGGTGAAATCCGGATTTATAATAGTGGCAAATGTATGGTCATCCTTAGAAGATGAAGAAGAGAGATCAATTGTAGAGTACTTTGCGATACAAGGAAGAAAAATTTTGAAGTTTACCATTTGTGAGAAACACAATATATTATATTTTTCAATAAGTGTCGATGAAATTAATTGCAAGAGGAAAATTGATTGATATCATAATATATATATATATTTTAGTTGTCCCTGCAAAACATTAATTTAATTTAATTAAACAAATATTAGAAAGCAATAATAATTATTACATTATAATTGATAAAAATTTAAAAAAATTTACAATTTGATTTTTATTTAGTTGATTGAAATAAAAAACTCACAGGGATAGCATAAATAAATATTTATTTAATGTCAAGAAATTTTGTTCTTAGTGGAGTAGTAGCACGTTACGTACCTAGAGAGGAAATGTAAAGAACATTCCAATATTGTAATGCAGTTGAAAATCAGGTAATCTGAGGCTTCTTTACTTGTCCTCTCGCAGTATGTATACGATTATATTTATGCTTGCAAAGGCAGAAAGACAGTTTTCTTTACGTCATATTTAATTACAACATAATTATTTTGTTAAATATATAATATTGGATAACCAATATATTAATATAAATAAAAACAAAAATTGTATTTTCAGATTTCATCATATTGCTTTCGATTTTTACATTACATGGTCCAGTATGGTTGCCTATTATTTCTGACTTTTTAATTCCTCTAAATGAATCTCGACCTAAATTTTTTATTGTACGCGTAGTTTTTTTTTCGGATTACATTGATGATTATTATATCGTATATTTTATTTATTGTACATACATGTACTTCTCCTGTATGGCACTTTATGTAGCTGATTCGAGTTTCGCGACTTTTGTGCTCCAAAACATTGGGATTTTTCAAATTACCAAGTACATCTATAAAAAATAACAGATAAAAGAATAGTTTATTCAGATAAATTATATTGAAACAAATTTAATCTTAGGAAACATTTTTTTTTTTAAATTTTCAGGTATCGATTAAAAAAAGCATTAAATTGTCGTAATGAAGATGATATTACATACTCCAGAATAATCTCAGCAATCAAAATTCATCAAAAAGCTTATCAGTTGAGTTTCTTGAAAAAATTAATAAAAGATTTATGAGTTTGTTAAAAGACAGGTTCTAGAACAATTATTGAAATTTTCTTCTTCTTCTTCAAACTTTTTTCATTTTAATTTAATTATTCTTTTAATAAGTATTTTTTAATAAAATGCCATTTTTTTCTGATTATTTACATGAGCAGATTAGCAAAAAAAATAGAAAAAACGTATAAATTCGCTTTTCTTCTACTTTTGGGCATTCTTTTTGCATGTCTCACTGGTGGTTGTTTTACCGTAGGTATTTTATAATATGACAAACGGTCAAAAATTTTAATTGAATTACTTTTTTGTCCTGGTAGATCGTTGAAGTGCATGATTCATTTGAAGACGTATCGATAACTTTATCGATAATAATCGGAGCCTTTACAACATTAGCATTTGTAAGTTTTATTGGTCAATACATTAGTGATGAAGCTTCAGAAATATTTTTTGTCTTGTGAGTAAAATATACGGCATAAAATTTTTAACATATTGGCTAATAATTTTATCCTTTATTTATTACATAAGTATTTCATGATTATTCGATACAAATTAATTTTATTCAATTTATCCTCAAAACAAATAAGTTAAAGCAATAATTTTTTTTTATTTTTATTATAGGTATTCAGTTGAATGGTACCGAATGTCAAAAAAATCAAAACAATTGCTCAAGTTTATGATGTTACGCTCTATAAAACCTTTGACCTTGACTTGTGGGGGCGTGTTTGATTTGAACTATAAAACTGCTGGAAATGTAATTGCTAATTTTATAAGTCAATACATTTCGTTTACGGGAATAACAGTTAATGATGCGTCAAATTTAATATTTATTTTTTAGATCTTAAGGCTAGTAGCATCTTATACGATGGTTGCTTTATCACTTCGCCAAGAAGCTGTAAAATAAAGGCAGCAAGTGAAACAAGTCGTAAGCTATGAAGCACAATAATAACATCGGTTAGTATATAATATAGATCTTTTGTGCGTTGTTATATATACTAAGCATTGTTATTTTAGTGCTTTACAGTTTACAGCTTGTTTCGTGAGTAGGAGTTTAGTCTTGCGTAGTTTATGTGTACAATATTGTAATACTATGTAATTATAAAAGAAAAAATAAAAGGTGATTACTAAAAACAATAATAATTATTAATTAAATTAATCTCAAACTTAACCCCCAACATAAGTTGTTTTTGTCTTAAGAAATTATTGTTAACTATAGGGGTATGCAAATACTCGAAATTTTAAGCTATTCGGTAAAAAAACGACTTTTTGACTTTTTTTAAATTACTTGACTTTTTCGATTTTCTTCCAATCAAAAAATCTGAAAAATTCAAGGATCATCTATAACTACCTTATTTTAAGATCTAAAATTTATTTATAGCGAAACATCCGAAAAAAGGCTTGTTTGCTAAAATTGTTTATAAAAAAAGTTAAAAACGACCCCCTTCTGATTTTTATAGTCTGAAATTTAGATAAAAAAGATCGATTTAAGAGAGTATTGGACGATCTTATAACTTGGTTATTTGAACTTTTTTTTAGCGCTGTTCAAATGGTCCTAATAAATATGCAGGTGTCTGTGTAATAGTAAAAAGTAATTTTCACATAAATTTAACCATATTTTGTTGCTCGTATCTTGCATATAATTACTTATTTTGTTTTCTTTTTTTACTCTGTAAACTATTTGCATTATTGACAAATATTTTTATAACAGTTAAGTATACCTAAAGCATGTATAAAAATGCTGTTAAAAAGTTTTTTTATTTAATTGTTTCCAAAAGAATAAGTTAACACAATTTTAGGCAAGCTAAATAAACTTTATTTACTAAAATTTATCTTATAAAATAAAAGTGAAATATTCCACTTTTTCAAGTATTTCAAAGAATGCTAAATTGATACAGCGACGGTGTTATGACATTCACTATCACAATTACATTATGTATAAAGTTTATTTTACCATCCAACAAATTCTTTACAGTCTGTTTTATCTGGAAAAATCGAAAGTTTTTTCATAAAAATATGAAATGATGATAGCTGTTTTTTACTAGTATTATTGTATTTCTGAATAAAATATGACTTTTCCCAAACCCAATACCACATTGAGAGCTTATTAATAAAATAATTTTCTTGAATATCGTAAGCAAACGTTTTAATGTGTATATGTAGCAGTTTTTTCTTGTGTATATGTAAATCACCTAAAATATTAACAACGTGGGCATGTTTAATATATCTGGGTTATTCCTTGTTTTTATAAAAGCAGAATAAGATCTAGTGTTTTCGAACAAGTTGCATTAAAAATCTTCAATTTTATGTAACTGAACTTTTTAATACATATTTTAACAATTATTCCAAATTATTAAATAGATTTTTAAGTTTTTCAATTTGGATTATTTAATTACGATTAATCAGAACAATAAGAATTATTTTATATACGGATACCTTATTCGACTAAAAAATATGTGTATATATAACACAAATTTTTATTTATTGGGTGATAGTGTTCGTATTTTATTTAAATACATTTGAAAATACAAATTTATAATGTTCACTCATAGATGGCTTTTATTGATATTCACGTATTATTAAATGTTAAACCTCTGTGATAAGGCCTCCTTTTTGAAACTTAAAAATAAATTAGGTGTAAATCGGGCTTCTGTTATATTAGTCTACGCACCAAATGGCTTCCGTGGCCTTTTCAAGCTGGATGGCTCTACCAAAGTTTTTTCAAGGTATTTTGGTCTCCTGAATCCAAAATTTTTTGGGTGGAATGTTGAAAAGTGGTCGAAAAAAAAGTTATAAACAAATTATATAAACAAATTAATAAATTATAAATAAACGAAAAAAAAATATTTTTAATTATTTAGCCTATTATTCTAAGCAAAACAGGTATCATGTCATTTTTTCCTAAAGTGCGTAGTTTTTACTAAAAAAATTCATGAAGTTCCGCACTGGTTTACAATGGAAAAGCGACTTTTCGGCACCGATTGTGTGAAATAAAAGAAAAACATTTGAAATTTGTATTAATATTTTTTTGTGAATGTATTTTATCATTGAATTGAATTTTCCGTCTTTTATCGCTCTCATGTGATCCCCCTACACACTCGTCATTGGCTTCGCCAACGACTTGTGTGGAGTGATCACTACTCGTGCGAAAAAGACGTATTTTACGCCCTTGTTACAAAAATATCTATTTTATAGAATTTGTTTTGACTAGAGAGTAAAGTAAGAGCCTCCTTATCTATAAACGAAAAATGCGAGTTCATAAATAATTATGCCGTAACCGCCAGTGACTGAGCCATATGCACTTTTTATTGTCAACATATACCTATATTTTGGAGCTACTTCCTTATAGTTTGAGGTAACAAAACCACGGCTTCGTCCTTGACACTATCATAAATTATATTAATTCATATCGCTTAATTTCAAGTAAGATATAGCAATTATTTTTTTAAATAAATGTTAATGAGAATTGTTAATGAAAAACTTTTATAGAAATATTATTGTTGCATGTAAGTATATGTTTGGTGCGACTTGAAAATCAGTCTTTAACGAACTCTTTTATAAAAAACGTCTAATTTTTTGCAAAAGAATTGAGTCGCAGCAGTTATAATAATGGACAAAGTCAAGCTAAAATTATATGAAAGTAAATACTTTAAATTAAATGTCATGTTTTTACGGATTATAGGATTGTGGCCATTTGTGTCGCAGAGGGAAAAAAATATTATTAGAATTGGGGTCTCTGTAATGATATTTTTATTTCTACTACCTCATGTAAGATTATATTTTTCAAATCAAGTATAATGTTTAATTGTTTTTGTTTATTTGAATTTTGATAATAATTCACTATTTAATTTCTTGATGTGTTTTAATTTAGTTCTGTGGATTAAAAAAATGGTGTCCAAGTAATTTAAATTACTGTTTGGAAAATGTTATCATAAGCGTTATAGGAATAGCCGTCATTATCAGATATGTTACTTGCATTGTTTTTCAAAAGAAAGTAAATTGATTTATATATACTATTATTTTTCACCTTTAATGATCTATCTATAGTATATAACTTTTGATAGGATGAATTGATTTTGAATTTCAAGAAAAGATTTAATGTGTCTAACGCTCTTCTAAAAGTGAAACTAGTTTGGTGACCTTATCTGCGTAAAAAATTTTTTATTATCGTTTTTCTAAAAACTGCATCTTTTTCAAGAAAAAATTTTTTTTTGAATTTTTGGTTTTATTAAAATGTGTAAATAGATGTTTTTATATTATACTATGATAATTTTACAGTCATTTTAAGCTTACTTTTTATTAAAAACTGACATTTAGTCACCGACCCCATAAGACTACATATAACGCTGCAAGTATCTGACTACACTTATTCTACAGCAGATAGCGCGCTTTCGGATTTGAGCTACAAACGAATAATTATACTACTATTAATATTACTAAATTTTACTGATTATCTTAACAACATAGATATAATATTAGAAACTTTAAAATAGGTGAATGTATATCATCCAGTCGTACTCATTTTTTGCTTTCCCTTTTTTTATTAATGTTTTTGTGACCCAATGCTAATCCCAAATCTACATAAATTATTTCAGATTTTTGGGAGCCCTCTTTTTTTAGCTATAATTTTCCATTTTATATTCAGTTATAAAGCTGATTAGATAGAAAAATATAAATTTTAGCAAAATACTGATAAGATATTATTTTATTGGAAATTTTTTTTATTTTCAGAAAAATATATTCATAAGTAATTTTCAAGTCATTTTTAGGTCATTTTTATGATTATCAATGACAATCTAATAATAGAGATGCAGGTAAACTAAAACAATTTTTTATTTTAGAAATTCTATTAAAAGAAGTATTTACTTATGTAAAAAAAAATATCTTTTGGTTTTCAAATAGATTTATGTAAAAAGATAAAAAGAGATTTTTAAAAATAGGCTTAATTTTGAGGTTGTAAAGGATTTTTGTTTTTTATTTTTGTTTGTAGCACACAAATATGTAAAAGAAGTTATACAAATTATAAATTTTGTATTTTGAAGCAGTAAAAACCTTAATCATTTGAAATCATAAAAGTAGGACTATTTTTTGATTTCTTTTAATTTTTCTACAGTCATGGAAGCCTGATACTGAATCTAAGAAAAATAAATACTACATTTAGTATAGAGTAATTTCGAGAGTAAGAAATTGAATTGGTTTTCATTGTACAGTAGCATAAAAATGACCTGGGAATGACTTATAAATATATTTTTTTTGAAAATAGAGAAAACTTATCTCATGCATCCTTCTATGACAAAACTGAGCTTAAAAATAAGATAAAAAGTAAGAAATTTCTGAATTTGAATCTTTGCTATTGCAAAAAAAAAAAAAAAAAAAAAAAAAATTAAAAAGAGGGCCAAATAATTTACTTCAATGAATTAAAAGCACCATTTAAAAAAAAATTAGTACATATGCTTGACAAATAATCATCTATGAATATTTATAGTTAAAATCCGGTTTTGTATTATTGGCAAATGTATGGTCATCTCTTGAAGACGAGGAGGAAAGAGACATTATGACAAATTTTGCAAAGCGAGGAAGGCAAATATTTATTTTCTTTATTTGTAAGTTATAATAGTATATTATGTTATAATAGTATATTATGCACCAAGGGGCAAAAGTGAACTTTTATGCCCGAGAATGAAGTTTACTACTCAAAGAAAGCGAGGGCCGTAAATCATTTAAGAGCATAATAGCCAGTTTTGTCCGAAGTGCATACGTTATTTTATTCCCGCCTGGTCAATAATGGCCTTTTAATAATACAATAACCCAATAACCAATATGCGAGACATTAATGCAAAAGAAACGTAGAATCTTGCATTATTAAATCGAAAAAATGATGGTTAGAAAAATTATTGAAAGGTATAGAGAGAGCAGGTTGGGGCGCGGGACAGGGGGTGCAGGAGTCGGAGCCCTTCACAAAGAAACAAAAAACCGCTGCTAACTTCATTAGCAGAATGTTCTCTCAAAGTTGTCTGAATGGAACAATTAATATTATTCACAACTACTAATTGAAAATTATTGGTACTTGTTCCAATTAATGAAATTTTTTTTAATTTCAATATAATATTCGTTAAAAGCGACCCAAAAAACCATAAAAACAATATGAAACACAAAAAATAGAAATTTTTTTAAAAAGTACTTAAAGAAGGTATTTTTTGATCAAAAACATCCTTTATAAGGTTCAATTAACGAAATTTATTAATTTCAATTTAATATATGTAAAGAATAACCCAGAAAACCAAAAAAACAATATCAAACTCAAAAAATTAAAATTTGTAAAAGAAGCGCGCTCATCACCACCGATCAGCGTGCGTTCTTTCATCATCTTCCTGATCGGAAGATGATGGAAAATAGTATACGCACCATGGGAACAAGTTAAGAAGGCTCAGATTACCAGGTTCACGCCCCTTGGTTTCGCCTCGGGCTTAATATCCTCAAGGGGGTTTTCACTCTTGAAATCTATTTTTTTCAAAAGAAATCGGTTGTAATCGATTGAAATCGATGTGAATTCGATAAAATCGTTTGAGCGATTTAAAATCGCTGTAATCGCCTTAAAATAGCCAAAAATCACTGAACATTGAAATAAATAAATACTATAGAAAAGATGCTAAAGAAGCGACCTCTTTTAAATTACATTTTTATGAATTTTTTAATTCCATTTTAGATCGACTATAGGTTTGACTATACATTTTAGTAAAAATTTATGGTTTTTTTCGTATTGATAGTTTATGTAAAATTTATTAATGTAAAAAAATTTTTTAACTTACAGATTTACTTAACAACAATTAATGTTTTCTTTTAGTCTAATATATAAGAAAATATTTTTTTTTTCAAATGATTTCAATTTGTTTCTTTCTGGGAACCACACCTCCCGCTTTGCTTGTGCAGTAAACTTAATAAACATAATAGCTTTGCTCGTTGGTGCATAATATACAATTATAAGTACTTTCTGTTAACACAAACATTTAATATGCAATAACAGAATCATTAAAATTGATAGAATAAATTTTCATTTTTAGATTTCACTATCATATCTTCGATTGGTTCTCTGCACTGTATAGTATGGTTTCCAACTGTTGCAGATTATTTTATCCCATTAAATGAATCTTGGCAAAAGATTATTTTTGTACACGCAGAATTTAATATGGATCATTATGAACATTATTATACAATATATTTCATATATATAATATATTTTTATTTTATTACAACGGTATTTTTTACCACTGATTCAATATTCTTAACTTGTGTGCTCCAAAATATTGGGATTTTTAATATTGTCAAGTAATTTTATAGAAAATATAATGTAAAATAAAATCTTATTAATTTAGTAAAAAAAATTTATATTTTTTAGATATCGATTACGTAAAACAGTTAGCAGGAGCAATAAAAATGAACATGTATATTCAACATTAAAATCAGCTATTCGAATTCACCAAAAAACTTACAAGTTAAGTTTTTTTTAATTACTTTACATAATCTTTATACAATTTTTTGAGTTATATTATTAAGAGCAATTTTTTTGATATTCCGTTTCAACAAATAATGCTTACGTAAAACTGAGCTTTATGTGCGTCTTACAAAAAAATATTGTTTGATACTCATACGAGAAATGAATTTTTGACTCAAGTAAACATTTCATCCTCGCTTTGCTCGGGCAAAAATGTCACATGAGGCAACAATTTATTTTCTCGTACTTGTATCAAAAAACCGCTATCAAAGCGAGGCTCTTCGAGGAAGTAATACTATTTTTTAATTTTTATTCCAATCATATTTTTTTGTATAGTAATGAATTTAAAAATTATACTTTAAAATTATTAATTAATGTAAAATTATTTTTTTACAATTATTAACAATTGCAGATTTGTAGATATAATTGAAGAAACTTTTTCTCTCTCTTTTCTTCTATTATTGTTCATGATTGTAGGAATACTCTGTGGTTCTTTGCTTTACGTAAGTATTTCATAATAGGAAAAAGAGTCTTATAGTTAATTTAATTCCTTTTTGTTTCTAAGATTGTTGAAAATCAAGATAATTTACAAGAAGTAATAAAAGCATTAGTTCCGCTTCCTGGTGGTCTGCTACATTTATCATATTTAAGTTTTGTTGGGCAATACGTTAGTGATAAATCATTAGAAATATTTTCTGATTTGTGAGTAACATTAATCGCCACTTTTTAAAATAATTTCTAATAATTTATATTCTTCTTAAATCTGTAATAATTTTATGATTACTTGTTACAATTTTTCCTCATGTAATCAAAAGGCTAAAACTATCAAAAATATTTTTCATAGGTATGCAATCCAGTGGTACGGTTGGTCAAAAGAATCAAAACAATTGTTGAAATTCATGATGCTACGTTCTATGAAACCTTGCATCTTGACTGCTGGTGGCTTTTTTGTTTTAAACTACGAAACTGCTGGGAATGTAATTACAAAATTATCAATAAATTATATTTAAAATAATTTTATTTCATTTCACAACAAACGAATTTTATTTTCTAGATCTTAAGGTTAACAGTATCATATACCATGATTGCTTTATCACTTCGTCAAGAAGCAGTAGATTAGCTGCAGATTATTTTTGCGTTGTTTATGTGTACAATACTACAATACTAATTCATGGAAATAACCTTCAAACCGGAAATAATTGTTGCGCTACAGCTTTGTCACAATCTTTATAGATCTAAAAGGCACATTGATACTTTCTCATGAATAATTTTAAACTTCAAATCTTTGTTTCTCAGCTTATAAAATTATCAGTGTCACATGCAATGATTGCTCTATCACCATGTTAAGCGTCTGGCTATTAAATTTGTTCTGTGTAATATGTACAATTTTGTAACACTTATTTAAAAAGTAAAATAAAATGTTATTAATGACAATAATAATTTTCAAATTTTTCTTTATGATAATTATTCTAAAAAAATTTATAAAAAATATCAAACCATTACGTTGTGCTTGACGCACTTAATAAATCAAAGTAATCTTTTTTTTTAATGTGTGAAGACCTACAACAAATACAGCAAATCGTAATTCAAAAAGCAATGATCATCTAATTTTTTTTAATGATTAATTTTGATAAAGATTAAGTTAATAAAAAAATATCAAATAATTTAAATTTTTCTTCGAAAAGTTATAAGTAACGCAAAGGTATAGCTCCACATATTATGTATACAAATTATACCATAATTTAACACACTCCTTACAGTTAGCTTTAAATTGGTTACAAAATGTGAAATAATAGTATGATTAAAGTAAAATTAACCATACGTTGTATTTAGTGTGTAAATTGAAAATTTTATTAAAAAAAATATTATAAAGTTAAAATAAAATTGAAATTTATAAAAAAATTTGTACTTACAAGCAATGGTAAAATAAAATGTTTTATCTACAGCTTTCTAAAACGTACTAAAGTAATTACATTCACAAAAAAAGAATCTTTTTTACAAGTCGAAATTGATATTATGCATTCCAATTATAACTCTCTTATTATTTAAACTGGTGTCAAGTTTATTATTAGACTACGTTGGTTTCAAAACTTTATAATATGTTTGCGAGAAACATATAATTATAAGAAAGTTTTTGAATAAATTATTATTTCGAAAGTATTTTTATGTGAAAACAAACTTTTTTGTAGACAATAAATACAGCATTTCATGTGCATAAATTATTTAAAAAAAATTAAAACTTTTTATAATTATTAGTTAAATAATAAATTATTTAAAATAAAGAAATATTTATACAATTCATATATTCACAAGCAATAGCTGATCATTGTCGGCGAATCATCAAGATAAGAACTACAAAACATGGATTGAAATTAATTTGAAATTTTATAAAGTCAAAAATATTTAAAATTATTTTATTTTCGAGAAGCTATAAGGATTTAAAAAGCTTAAAACAAAACAGAAATGTTTCTTTACAGAATCTTGAGAAATCATTTTGATGAAATGCTTCAATAGTTATTTTGCTGGTCATTTCTTAGATTCAGATTAAATACCTACTGTTGAAAAAAACATCAAACGGATTTTTACCTAATTGTAAACATTCTTTGTATGTTTATATAAAAAAATTTCAGAGATCAATTGAAGCTAGTAATTTCTACATTGACCACTAACCGAGGTATTTAGTTCGAAAGTAAATTTTATTTTATACCTAAATTTTTACTTTTTGCTATTCACGTACAACATTTTAAGTTTGCTCGAGATTCAATTCATTATTAACGTAGTAAAAAAGAGATTTTTTTACAGCTAATATCTAAAAATTAAGTTTTTTATTGTTACTTCTTACATTTTTCCATAGATCGTGAAATACTTACAGATTTTATAGAATTTTATTTCAGATTTTACACGTACTTATCAACCTTTTTATTATTTATATATTTTCGTTCTTTTAAATTATTATATTTTTTTTTCTTGTGATAAATCTATTTAGATATTTTATAAAATCTCGTTGTGTCTTTTAATAAATAATTATAAACTGCATTTAGAAAATTTATCTCTATTAAGTTTACATCGCCATTCCTTCAATTTTTATTCATTAAAATAAATTATTAATTAGTATAATGATCGATTTTTTAGATCATACATGAGATTACGCAAGATTTCTTTGGTTTATCCCTACTGATAAACCTCAGATGAGATGAGATCTCAGATGAGATCTCTGACCAAAACTGCAGATGACATCTCATCTGAGATTTATCGGGATGATATCAACTTTTTTAAATTCATAAAAAAAATTAAACTTATTATTTTATAAAAACAAATACTTACTACAGGTTTTTGCGTATCCAAACTTGAGTGTGTAAAAAATAGTAGTATAGCATTTTCGCAAACTCATCGTCAAATATTTCTGTATAACACTAAACATATATATATATATATATATATATATATATATATATATATATATATATATTCGAATATGCATAATCTAATGCAAAATTTAAAATTTGACCTACCGTACTATAAGTTTTCACATATCGTTCAAGACAACGCTGCAGATAAATTTTATTTTATTTTTTTAAAGCCCAATAACAAGTTGCAATAATGAAAAAGGGTGATTTCATCATTATTATAAAGAAATTGACATTTTAATTGTTGATGAGTTTGAACAAGGTGGTAAATCAAATGTTAGAAACGTATTATGTTAACGTCATGTAGTCGGAGTTATTTATTTGAGAAAGCTATACAAAACATATTGAAATAATAATTTTTAATGCGTATGAGAGTACAATTTTTACATTCAAAGTAATTATAAGATTAATAAACCAATACGTTAACCGATACGTTGGTGTGGTGGCGAATACGCAGCTCCGCTGATCAACAAAGCTAAGCCAATAGTTGATCGAGTGACCCCCAGCTGAATCTTATCTCTGTAGCTTTGAGGATCGGCTATAGTTGGTTCTGACATAGAACACCGTGAGCGGGGAGGTGCAGTGCAGGAGTTCGAGCTCGGCATCCAAGCCTACGTAATGTGAGGTGGACGTCCAGTCAAAACTTAAACAATGCACCCAGGTCATTCCAGATCGGGTTTTCCCACTGGGTTTTTCCCGACCCACAGATCATATTCTGGGCAAATGCGGAGTGGCTATCCTTACTTTTAATCCCCACTAAGTACGGAGCTAAACATACGATAGCAAAAAGTACATAGTCAAACATCCCTCCCGGATATGCAAGCCTCGCTCGTTAGTAGTTAACATAGTCCTCAGGCTCACAACACGTTGAAAAAAAAAACAAATCATGACATTAATATTATTTTTGTGAAATGATTCCTACTGCAGCAAGAGTATTTTAAAACAAGATAATTCCTTGGTAATGCAAGAATTGGCGTCGAATGTAACAATAAAAAAAAAAATATTTTGCAAAGATTATTTTCAAAAGAAATAATAGTCACATAAATTTAACAATATTTTGTTGTTTGTATCTTGTATATAATTATTCATTCTGTTTTCTTTTTTTACTCTGTAAACTATTTTCATTGTGCATTGATATATATTTTTATAAGAGTCAAGTACCTATATCTAAAGTAAATATAAAAATTTCTAGTGTTTCCTGATGAAAACTTTTTTTATTCAATTATTATTTCCAGAAGAATAAGTTTACACAATTTTAGGCAAGCTAAATAAACTTTATTTGCTACAATTTATTTTATAAAATAAAAGTGAAATATTCCACTTTTTCAAGTATTTCAAAGAATGCTAAATTCGAACAATTGAAAAGATACAGCGACTATAGGTGTTATAACATGTATTTTTACGATTACATTATATATGAAGTTTATTTTACGATTCAACAAATTCTTTACAGTCTGTTTTATCTTGAAAAATCAAAAGTTTTTTTATAAAATTATTAAACTATAATAGCAGCTTTTTACTAGAATTATTGTTCTTTTAAATAAAATTTGACTTTTTTAAACCCCGTACGTCATTAAAAGGTCATTAATAAAATAATTTTCTTAGATATCGCAATTAAACGTTGTAATGTTCAGAAGCTTTTTGTTGGGTATAATTATTATTATTATTATCATTTGCAACTGAATTTTTCTTATAAGTTAATATTGATTTCAATATTAACAAAAGTAAGGCTCGGAGCGAAAAAAGTTATTCTACATTTTTTTCTTGTTTTATCACGAAGAATCGATTGGCATAATTTATTATTGCATTTGTTTAATTTTTTTCCTTTTTGTTTAAACAATCGTTGTTTCCTATAATAAAGTTTTGATGTCCCCGTTTTATTCGTGATCTGATTGGCTTAGATAAAAACAAAACAAAATCTGCATATACAGAATGGAGCGCACGAACCTATAGATGGCTAGTAAACAAAACGTAAGCATTTTTCGCCAAGGGGACAATGATATTCGTATTCAGCAGCCCAAAATACATAAGACTGTATAGTTTTCATCCATTTACCTAGCATATCACACGGAAAGGTACCCCACCAGCAGCTCTAGGACTATACTTAGAATATTATTTTAAACCGAAATAAATTATGAAAAAAGTGCCGAGTTCTGGTCGCGAACCCATAACCTCGAGATCGTGAGCCACGTACATTAACAGTATGCTATACCGGCTTGTGTCATTTCATAGCATAGTTATCTTATATAACGTTGATCTTATACTAACGGGTCTACTGATTGTTCAGGGAAAAATTACTGATTCATCAGGGAAAATGACGTAATAGTCCCTGATTTGCCAGGGAGTGTCGGAGTTCCTAATTGTAATCAGTGAATATTCCCTGATTCGGTTTTAGAGAGTAGGCATTACCTTTACACAGGTGGTGAAGGGCCCTAGCCATATAGTTACGACTACGGATGGCGATAAAAAAATTATATTAATTTTATTTTAATATTTTTTTTATCTGCTCATAATTTATAATTTTTTTTTTCATTAGAAAAAAAGTTGGTTCATTATTATATCTACCTATATTTAATTCATACCGCTCAATTTCAAATAAGATATAGCTACGCATTTTTTAAATAAATTATATTTATACGAATATAATTTATAGAGGAAAATTACCTAGAGTTGTACTTGAAGGTATATTTGGTGCGATTTAAGATTCAGTCCTTAACAAACTCTTTAATAAGGAACAGTTTTCGCAAAAAAATTGAGTCGCATCAGTCATAATAATGGATAAAGTCAAGCTAAAATTTTATGAAAGTAAATATTTTAAATTAAATGTCATGTTTTTACGGATTATAGGATTGTGGCCATTTGCGTCGCAAAGGGAAAAAAATATAAGGCGAATTGGGGTTTATGTTATGTTCTTTCTCCTTCTGCTACCTCATGCAAGATCATATTTGTTAAACCATATTTAATATTTTTAATATTGTCAAGTAATTTTATAGATAATATAATGCAAATAGATATCTAATTGATTAAGATAAATTTTTTTTATATTTTTTAGATATCGATTACGTAAAGCAGTAAGTAGAAAGGATGAAGATGAATTTGTATATTCATCATTAAAATCAGCTATTAAAATGCATCAAAATGCTTACCAGTTGAGTTTCTTTTTTAATTAATTTACATAATCTTTATAAAATTTTATAAGTTATATTATTAAGAACAATTTCTTTGATACTACGTTTCAACAAATAATGCTAATGTAAAAACGAGCTTTACATGCGTCGTATCAAAAAATTTTGTTCGATACTCGCACGAGAAATAGATTCTTCACTCGTGTGAATATTATACCCTCACTTCACTTAGGTGACGTCACACGAGGCAACACTATATTTTCTCGCTCTTGTATCGAAATAGTATTTTTTGATACAAGTGCGAGAAAAGAGATTGTCGCCTCGTGTGACGTTTTCAATAAAATGTTCACGTGAGTCAGGTAGGAATCTCTTTCTCGTGCGAGTATCGAACAATATTTTTTGATTCAACGCACATATTTTTAACTGAAAATGCGTAAAATCGATCTTTACGCACGGAGTATCAAAAAATTATATTTTTCAATTTTCATTCTAACTACATTTTTTAGTGTAGTAGCAATAAATTTAAAAATTATACCTACTTCGAAAGATATTCTTAAATTAATTATTAATCAATTTAATATCATTCTTTTAAAATTGTTAACAATTACAGATTTATGGAGCTAATAGAAGAAACGTTTTCGCTCTTTTTTTTTGTACAATTCGGCATTGTTGTAGGATTGCTCTCTGCTTCTTTGTTTCTCGTAAGTATTCAATAATAGGAGAAGAAGTTTTGCATTTAGTTTAAATTTTTTTTTGTTTTAAAGATGATTGAAAATCAAGATAAATTACTAGAAATAATAAAAATATTATTTCCGCTTCCTAGTACTTTCCTAGTTTTGGCATATTACGCTTTTTGTGGCCAATACGTTAATGATAAATCATTAGAAATATTTTCTGATTTGTGAGTAATATAAATCGTCACTTTTTAAAATAATTTCCGAAAAATTATATTTTTTTTTAAATATGTAAGAATTTAATGATTATTTGTAATAACATTTTTTCCCATTCAATTAAATAAGGTCGTAAATTTTTTTTTTTTTTTTTGAATGACTAAAACTATTAAAAATATTCCGCATAGGTACGCAATCCAATGGTACGAAATAAAATCAAAAAAATCCAAACAATTGTTGAAGTTTATGATGTTACGTTCTATGAAACCGTCTGTTTTGACCATTGGTGGATTGTTTTATATAAACAACGAAACTGCTGGGAATGTAATTACAAAAATAGCAATAAATTTTATTTAAAATAATTTTATTTCATTTCACAACAAACGAATTTTATTTTTTAGATCATAAGGTTAGCAGTATCATATACCACGGTTGCTTTATCACTTCGTCAAAAAGCTACGGCTTAACTGTGTTAGTATTAATGTGTTAAAAATAGTATAGATAAGCTAAAGATTATTTTTGCGTTGGTTATGAATACAATATCACTATATACTAATTCATTATAATAAAATTAAAAGTTTTTAATTGACTTATACATTACGATATTAACATAAAGTACGAATAATTAATCATTTTAAAAGAATCTTTTTAAAGAAGCACTCTCTTCATTAGGAAATTAATTATTAGTCTCACATATATATATATATATATATATATATATATA
>JAPYZE010002744.1:0-26317 GCA_030522805.1 Leptomastidea abnormis
AACATGATTTGAATATTAAAAAACTGATGGAGAAGGAATTCTGAATTGAACAAATATCTTCGACTTAAATAATAAAATAGTTTACACAAAAAAAAAAAATGCTTCCACATTTTTTTACTGTTAATTACTGTGCCCTTTTTTTTATAAAATTTTTAACTATAATTAATAAAACATTCCATTTTTAATATTTATAACAATTTATTTTTTTATTTATCCAACTTTTTCATATTTTTTTTTTTATTTCTTATCAGACATGAAAATAACTTCGGGGCACAGTAATTGATTTCTTTGTATATGTCCATTAGCGTGTGAAAATTAGAGGAATAAACTTGTATAAAATAGCAGCTTTTATAAAACAATTAATAATACCAAATAACATAGATGTGCACATTTAAGAGAGTTTATATATCGGCAATGACTGTTACTATTATTTATAAAAGCGAGAGAAAATCGACCACAAGTCTTATTATACTCTGTGCAAGCACACAGTCTTAGCAACGTTAAATTAATAATATTATTTTTAATTAACTTAAGGTCCGTTGTATTTCAAAAATTCAATACAAATTTTCTTTTCTTCTCTTGACTAAAAGTCGACTTACGTAAATTTTGTCACGAGAAAAATAAATGTAATGATAATAAATAAATATTCATTTATTATTTTCTTATGCAATGTCTTATAAACTTACGAACGGTAATTTTACTTTACTTAATAATAATTTTACTCTACGTAATCAGGCCTTAATAATTGTCAGTAAGAGATATTATAATTTTTATAAGATTAATATCTGAAATGGTGCATATTAACTAATAAACAATCTATTAATAAAAAGATTATACAAAAAATTTACAAAAAAATTATACTCCTTTACTCAAATATTTAGAATAATCTATACAATCAAATAGTTATCAGTTTTTATAGAAAAATAAATATTTTTTCAAATTTGTGCAATTTATGTAGTAGTGACACTTCTCTTATTGAATTTAGATATAAAATATCTGATTGAGCGATTTTTATATATAAGTTTACTTATCTATATTAACGACATTATAAAAAAAACTGTGATAATTTGAAATCGTACCTAACTGTATATGTTTTAGTCAACAACCATCTTTCTCAACATTTTTGCATTGATTGCAATATGTTGTTTATATTTATATTGTTATATTTTGATTGATGAAAAAATATTTATGTAATAAAAATGTATATCATTAATGCGTTGGTTATAAGGTTTAAAAGTTTCAAGCGAAGGTATATAAGTTGATTATACAATAGTATATCACAAATTTATTAAAACTCTTTTCACAACTACTACATATTTGTATATTTTTTAGACTCAAAAACTACGTCAGTTATTTGTTATTAAAGCTATGACAATACACAGACTGTAATATTATGTCTATTTCTATTTATAAGGTATTGCTTGATCATTTTTCATATTGTAAGACACTTTGTTTATATTTTTCTATACATCTACACATATAGAATGTAGTTATAGAACTCTAATGTTCCTTGTAGAAACAAAACGTCAAAGAAAGACCTGTGACTCGTGAAAATCGAATAATATTATATTCACTTAACATTACCTCACATGAGTGAAATATATTATTAAAAGTAATTACTTAATATAAATGTTTTATACTGTCATTTTTTTATATGTTGGTTCATTCATACAGCTAGTTACAGAAATCCGATTCGGCCATGTATGTATATTTAATTGCGCAGATAGAATTTTGTTGTGTTTGCACACTTAGTAATTCGCTTAATTTTCGTGCACAGAGCTTAGTATTTACATTGTATACTTGTTATCACAACAATCACAACAATAACAATATTGTCAACAATAGTAAAAATAAAATATGTTCTGACAGTATGACTTTTTTAGTCAAACTAGTTCAATTAAGTACTTCATAAGATGCTGATGGAATTGCAAACTAAATAATAAAAAAAAAAAAAATATAAAAATTGAAAGAAAGAGTCGTGCCCTGGATCGCCTGTTGGGCTCATCAGTACGATGACAGACGATCCTATCCTATACGACTAAAAACCAGAAAGATAACTAAAATAAAACTAGAAAAATGAAAATACATTGAATGATAGAACTCTATGTATAATAAGAAGGAGAATAATTGTATAGCGAGAAACGAAAACGTGTGTATCGCCACATAGCGGATAAAAACGAAATTAGAAAATACTGGTCCGGACGCCGACCATACATTTCGTGGCCAAATTTTTCCGCCTCGGGAACCCAAGTTTTTTTAATGAATTTTTGCCCGCTGAATCCGAATTTCGAGGGTTTCCGGCCGAAAAAGTTGCTGAAAAAAAGTTATAAACAAATTATAATAAACAAATTAACAAAATTATTATTTATTGGCTCAAAAATTTTTTTTTATATATTTTGGCAAATTTTAAGCAAAAAAGGTCTCTTGTAATTTTTCTGTTGAATGCGTACTTTTTGCAAAAAAAAATTCATGAAGTTTTGAATATATATTTTCAAATATGAAACTTCATGAATTTTAGTTTTTTAACAATAACTCGAAATTGACATAACCTACAAAAAAAGTAAAAAAAGGAAATTAAATCATTTTTTTCTCTAAATTATGTCTTTTATCCGGAAACGGGATAAAAATATTATATTCTGACTTCTTACATCATAAAAAACATTTTTAACACAATTTATAAAAAAGTTTTTCCTGCATGATTACAAAGCTTCCTCTATGAGGAAGCAAAAAACGGATACGTACATCCATATACGAAAAAGTGGTTACACGGAAATTTTTTTTCGAGAAAATGATATATTTCGACATCTTACATCATATAAAACATTTTTAACAAACTTTATAAATAGTACATTTTTGACCTGGTGCGGGAGGTGTGTTGTGCCCCACCCGGAGGTTGTTCGGCCGAGCGAAGCGAAGCAGAACATCGGATGAGGCATAAAAACACCTCCCATACCAGGTCAAAAATATTTTTTCATCTTGAGAACCTCAAAATCTCTACCAAAGATGTCATTTTGAGGTTAAAATGATGAAAAAAAATTTTTCTGTACGATCACAAGTCTTCCTCTTCGAGGGAGCAAAACTGATGAAAATTAATAAGCATTGACCTTTTATCAGTAATATAAACATAAAATAAGAAAATACGCTAATAGATGTACGAATTAAATTATTTTCTAAAAAAATAAGAAACTAAGAAAAAATCATTTTGCCTCGGATCGCCTGTTGGGTTGATTAATAGGATGGCAGACGATCCTCTTAGACGATAAATTATTAAAAAAAAAACCAGAAAAATTAAAATGCATTGTAAAATTGAACTTTATGTATAATATACAGGTGTAAACTATATAGCGAGAGGCGAAAACCGTGTGGACCGCCACGTAGCGGATGATAAAAATATAAAAAAGTACCTATAATATTATTACAAAAAGAAAAAGAACAAAAAAATATTTAATCATTGAATCGTCTAGAATTTAATAATTTTATTGTCTAGAATAGGATCGTCTGTATCCTACTGATGAGCCCAACAAACGATCCAGACAAAAATATTTTTAATCCCGAATAAAAAGTTCTTTAAGAGAATGGCCTTTAGTTCTAAAAAGCATTTTATCCCAATAAGATGAATGCAATGATTTTTTTTAAAAATCTCAAATATGTGATAAATCTGCTTTTATAACTTTATCCTGATAATACTTTTAGACTATGGTATATAACATAAAATTTAAGCCCTAGCTGATATTTTTGAAAGCTTTTGATCAAGAGTTGTAGATTACTTTGAATTAGAATATTAAAAATTTTTTTACACATTCTTTCAATTGCAACTTTAATTTTATAAAAGAAAAATATTTTATGAAACCGCTTTAATCAGAAACCTTGAACGCGGCTATAATTTAAGCATTTCAAAAGCGTAATTACAATTAATTTTGATTATCGCTTCAATTCTTGTCAACCCAACTTTTTATTCAAATTTTTTTTAATTTCTTATGTATCATCTTTGTCATTATAGTCTACTGAGCTTATATTATTTGTTTAAAACTGCTAGGCGGGAATTGCGTCGTTAGCACCCTGCCAGACCTTAAAAAAAAATCTTGAAATGATATAAGTTTTTGTATCTTTTTTAACTAGTAGAATCAACTATGAAAACAGAGCAGGATAATAAAATTCTTATTTTTACAACCTTATAATAAATAAACTACAATTAATATAATGTTGATTCACCAAAAAATAATAAAAATTTTTTTGAAAAAAGGAGGAGGGTAATAACGTAAAAGTATCCCTTTTACAATGTTATATATTTGATATCAAAATTTAATCAAAAAATATATCGACACTTGTAACGAAAATTACTAGATCCCAAATCGTATCTCAAAAAGTATCATGCATGGGGTCGTAACGAAGAAAAATACTTGTGGCAATTTGAGCCAAAGGCAAGCCAAACTTAGCGCTTAAACACGAAGAAAAGCACATATTGCTACTATATTATCCTATATTAAAAATTGAAAGTGTTTTTCTACATCTCAACTTGACGAAAGTGTTTTTTCTCATCTAAAGTTTTTAATTTTTTTTTCGTTAGCTGTTTTTACAGTTGCTAGTTTTCGTTACAAGCGTCGATATGTAGCAAGCTGCGTAATAATGAATTATCCGCGATTAATTGTTCTTGTGATAAAAAAATATAAAGTCAAAAACATAGCTTTTCAATGGAGTATAATTATTATTGAGTATTGGTTACAAATTTTTTTTACAATTTCATTTGTTTTAATTCACACTCGATGCTACATTAACGTATTTCAAGTTATTACTGCATTGATGAAGATGGTATTACAATTTTATTTTTCATAACAGACTGCAACCAATAACTTGATTTCCTCATTGTTCGTGTTAAATTCTTGTCATTGAAATCGACAGAAACAAGACCATATTTGGAGCTTGAAAATATAAGCATATGATTAAAATATAGTAATACATTTGAAAAGAGCAAATATTTAATTTTAAATTTACAGTTTTATAGCTTGCCACTCACTTGTATTTATACTTCAATTCAAAAGTATCGAGAAAGCTCCAAACCGTAAACATTTTGACATTGCATTTGTCGCGTTTAATCGCGATCAATACTTCTTTTAAGTGAGTGTATAAATATTCAATTTTTCTCACGTCATTCAATGCTCCATCCAGAGCAATACCAGTTTCCAAAATATAAACTTTCGGATTGTTATAGTAAGTTTTTACTTGTTTTAGAAGATTACCTATGCCATCAGGATTTACCTAATAACATATAAATCGATTTAAAATTCGTTTGCATTTGAAGCTGTTTTTCAGTGAATTAGAAATATTTTACTGTAGTATAAATAAAAAATAAAAAATCAGAAAATTATTTATTACTGTAAAGAAATCATGTTTAGTTTTTGGCCAACTGGGATCATTGATTTCTATAATTCCTGAATCATTTTTCCAACTACTCATTTTAGAACGAGGAGTTGTTTTAACATAGCGAGAAGTATAATAATTTAAACCTAAGTAATCTGAAGATCCTCTGAAATATTTGTTAGTTATAAATTTATTTTATAATAAAATAATGTTTAACCATCAGGAAACAATACTAATTATCTTATAAAATTTATTTCTTACCTTATTTTATTAACCCAGTCATCAGAAAGAGGTGGTAATCTAGATTGGTTGTAGCCCTGTAGTGCACTTCTTTCAGCGACATTGCGAATAACTATATCGGAAAAATTACCTCTCGTAGAAAATATCGGATTAAAAATCAAACCACAATGAAATGCGTGTGCTATTTGTTCAGCTTCATTATCATTTGGGTCTTTGTTATAAAAACTGGTACAAGCTTCGACTATACCAACTTCACCTTTATATTTCTGTCGATATTCTTTGTCATATGTATGATAGGCCAAAGCGTGAGCTTTTAACATATTTTGGGCACAAATGTACAAACCTGAACCTTCGTATTTTACACCTAAGATTTTGTTAAATTTTTCTTATAATAACGTTCACGTTAAAAATAAATCAATTAAAATATAAAATAAATAATAAAATTAAAGTAAATTATTAGGAAATTGGAAATTAGAAAAAATGACAAATAAATATACCTGGTGGAATCCAACCAACTTCGTAACCGTGCATGCAAGCTACATAAATTTCATTAATCGTATTAAAGGTTTTTACTCTGCTGCCAAATTTTTCGTAAATAAATCTTGCGTAATCAGCAAACACATAAATTATACTTTCGTTTAACCAGCCTCCATGATCCTCTAGAGCCTGAGGAAAATCAAAGTGATACAAAGTGACAATAGGTGTAATATTGTACTTTTGTAATTCGTCAAGGACATTGTGGTAAAATTTAATCCCACTTTCGTTTGCACTGTCGACATACCCTGATGGTAGAATACGAGACCAACTAAGTGAAAATTTAAAGTGATTCACCTATAAATTAAAAATATAATATCTAAAGAATGAACAAAGTTCTATTTTACTTAAAATAAATGAAAAAAGCTTACACCAATTTCTTTGAGTAACTGAATATCTTCCTTGTACTTGTGATAATAATCGGTGGCAACATCAGCATTCAGATGACTGTTGCTTCTAGAACGCACAAACCGATCTGAGATACTTTCGCCTCTACCTGTAACGGAGATGAATTATCAATGCAGATAAACAAATGTTTGGTAAAAATATACAGACCGTGTACATAGGGTCGAATACCTAAAATCGAGGGATGAGTACGCTAATTACTACGGTACGACCGCGGAATAAACACATAAAATCACACTTCGCGTTTGCATCACTGCAACTCCACCGCAACATTAAATAAATCTAATAAAATTTAAAACAATTTTAAAAAGTCGTGGACCAATCGATAGAGTATATTAGTCTTATAAATCGTAGGCTGGTTCTCGAGATCAAGCGTCAAGGAGCTTTTCACTCGTGAAGTCGATTTTTGTCTTAAGAAATCGATTGCGATCGATAAAATCGATTGAAATTGGTGAAATCGACTGAAATCGACTTGAAAATCGCTCTCTTGAAAAATTTTTTCGCTATTCTGAGAAATTTTTAAAGATTATTTCACGTGATTTAAAATCGATTGTAATCGATTGAATTCGTTTGAAATCGTTGAAATCGTTTTTAATATTTAAGCAATTTAAAATTTTGTAATCACTAGAAATAGCTAAAAATCACTAAAAATTGAAAACGATTCCACGAGTGAAAAATCTTTTGCCAAGCGTCTATTGGTTGGAACAACGTGACTTAATGAGTCTTAGTTATATTATTTGTCAGATTATTAGCAACAGTATTAGAACTTTGACGCCATATGCATCTTATATGATGTAGTGTCTTATATAGGATCTATTTAAATAAAGGGAAAGGACGTTTGTGGCATTCGTACTCGTATAAATTATTGTAAAAAAATAAATAAATTCATGTTAAAAATATTTAAGCTTACGTGAATAAAAATATTTTTAAAAATATACTTACCAAATGCTCCTTCTACCTGATAATCTGATATACCAGTACCAATAGAAAAATCATTAGGAATAGTAAGATTTTCAAAATTTTCTCCTTGGTTTCCATGGATCAAGAAATTTAATATTAAATAGATTAAATACATCATGAATTTTTGAGTAATTACTAACATATTTTTAAAATATTGTAATAAAACATTCAATTATGTATATAAAGTGAAAAGAAAAACTTTAAAATGAATCAACTGCGGTATACTGTCGAATTACGCCAAGCGTTTCAAATACATTCATTTTTATAATCGTTTCCATTCTCATCCGCTTAGCTTTTTATTTAAATTTTAAAACATGTTTTTGTGTCACTTTATCTATAATAGCGCATAGATTATTAAGCGTTACATTTTAGAAGATATTAACATTTGTAATATTTTGTACTCAAGGCAATAGATTTCTATTAACATTTATTAAGTTTAACATTTTTTTTAATTCTATATAACTAAAAAAAAAATTTCTCAATTAAAGGGGCAATTTATCGTTTACATAGAAAATTCGAGATGAAAAATGATTGCAATCAAATCCATAAAACTAGATTTTCTTTCTTATACAACGTTTCAAAAGCAAGAAGGCATCAAAAGCAAAACAAGTGATTTGGATTATAAAGTCTCAGGGTGTTCTTTTATTCTCATAAAATATTTAATAGAAAAATTGGATAATAATAAAAAATAAAAAAATTATAAAACAAAAAAAATAATAAAATTTGAAATTTTTTTATCAATAGTATATATAAACTAAGTTAATAAATTTTTCAAATCTAAATACAAATTATTCATCTTACATTAATAAAAAAAATGGATTTACAATAACTCAAAAAAAGCTATACGTATAAAGGTCTGGTAGATTGTTTTATATACACAAGCCTACCTTTTAAGGTTTCTCATTTTACAAGAAAAAAGAAAAATAGAGTGAAGAAAGAAGGTTCAAATGACATTTTAAAATAATGCAGGCTGAAAATAATGAAACTGAGTATACGTAAACAAGTGATGGTTGTAAAGGTTTAGCAGCTTCTACTCTTTGTGACAAGAAAATTATCATTTACACAATAATATGAAAAAAAATATCATATTTTTAGAACTTAAAAATAGCACAAGATTGTACACCCATAAAATACAAATTATCAACCAATTAAACAAACAAAAACAGCTGATTCGTAAAGGCTTTTCAAATCATGGAAGTTGAGACAGAAAAGTTAAAAGTAGAAAAATGAATTCAGGTATAGTAGATTACGACCCAAGGCCGCGAAAGTAAAGAAAGTCTCAGATCACCTCCAATAAAATATACCATAATAAAAATTACATAAATTTTTATTCATCTGCAATTGGAAATGAATCTGTAATTCTAGAATATTTCAATGAAATTACAAAAAAAAATTTTTATCAAAATAAAACAGTGCACTTACTGAGTTTAAAAAATATCGATTAATACTCTTCGAATTCTGCATATATCTACTCAGTTATCGTTGATACAGAAAATGATTTAAACTACGTTTTAAAAAAATTTCAAGACATGCAATTTGAAGAAAAATGTGCAATTTTTCTCACATTCAAGAAAAGGAATATGCTTGCGTATTTATCAAATACCACACGCAATATTTGGACCAATAAAAAGAAACATAATTTTTGTGGCATTTACAGAAAAAAGCCATTATGATTCAGTTGCAATTTACGGCACATCATCTTATTCATTAGAAAATTGCAAATTTGGTAAACTCGAAATGGTGAGTACTATTGAATTTGTTAATCTCTTACGAATAAGGATTTAAGATTAAAGTTCTAATTTGATTTTTCAGAAAGAATATTGTAAATTTGAAAAGTTAATTCAAAAAAGTTCCAATCTCTTTCCTCTTGCGAATAATCTTAACAATTGTATACTGAATGTAACTATTAATCCATCTCATCTGCCATACGTAAGGGAAGTGAGTGACAATCCAAAAGGTTTTGCTGGAAATATTGTTAATGAATTGTCCATTTTAATGAATTTCACTCCTAAATACTTTTGGTTTTCTGATTTATATATATATATATACTTTTTGGCTTCACATGGAAAAGGATTATTTTAACGTAGCATTTGATATGGTAGCTGGCCTTCCCCCTACGTCAAATCATAATTTTATAACGCTAGATATGATCATGTTTTCGTACGTAGCGGAATATGAAGAGGGATTGCCAGTGTAAAGAAATCTCATTGAATCGTTTGATAATAATATCTGATTTTTAATATTCACCACCTTCATGGCCTTCATTTTGTTATGTATATTTTCGGGTTTCAAGGATATCAGTAACGCATTATTGAAAATTATTGGAATATTTGCAGGCGTTGCCGTTGACCAATTTCCGGCTCGATTATGTTGGACGCTATTTTTGTGTTTCTTTTTGTTGCCATCTCTTGTTCTCCAACAATCTTATCTCGCAGCTTTAACTAAAAATCTAACAGTCCCAGAAATCATACCACGAGCTAAGGATCTCATAGATTTGCATGAAAATTACGGCTATACAGTTTATATTCCCACAGGCATAAGAGATTTTTTGCTCAAAAGCGATGACATCGTTGAGAATCAGTTTGGTCTAGTTGGCGTTGAAATGGATTTAGAATATATCAATGAAGTTTTCATACCGACTGTACTTAAATCGGGTAAATTAAACAAATCCTCGATTTGTTTAAATCAAGAGGTGCTGCAAGCTTATAAACTAAACAACTTTTACATGTTCAAACGACCAGCTGCTATGCAAAACATATATGGACATTATGGTGCTTTGTATTTTGAAGAATTTAAAAAAATTTTTCGTAGACTTGATGAAAATGGAATTTTATTACATTTAAAAAGATTAGAATTAAATAAATTAGTTGATGCAACTAGACAAACTAAAGTAGATCAACTCATGGGATCACAAATGATTTTGCTTTATGGTTTCACGGCAGCTTTTTGAGTTTTTTTGGTTGGAATAATTTTTTGATTTCACGTAAGAAATCGAGTTTTTCCATTATTAACAGATTTTGATGTTTGAACTTATATAGATTGCAATTTTATACGTACAATTAAATTTTGATTAATTACAGATATAAATTTAGAGATGCTATTTTGTGCGTTATAAGTATAAATTATGATGTTATAATTTATTTTAATGGTGTTTCTACGGATACAATTTCACTTTATCAATACTATCGCGTGAACTCTACTTTTACTTTTACTGAAAAAGTGGGCCGTTTTTTAAATCTGTAAAAATAATAATAACAGATTTTTCAAAAAAAGTCATGTCAACAACCATTTTAGTTATAATTACTTATCGACATAATAGGACTTCTTTAATTAGTGTGCGTTATGAAATTTTTTTTAATACAATTTTCATCAATAACTCACAAGTAGAGTGCCAGGCCTTCAGGTGATGGATTTTGATGAAACTTGGTGTGCTGACTTGTTTTAGTATATAAAGAAAGAATTCTAAGTCCTAAGGTCTAACGCCTTTTTGCTTTAAAGATATTTACAATCCAAGTTTCCAGATTTAGCACTGTGTAGTATATCTTTATATTTGACTAATAACGTGAATTTGTTTTTTTTCTGTATACGCATCACCGGATAAGGATATTTTTTCAAACATGACTTAAATCAATAAAATTTGATAAGAAAACATGTTTGTGATGCAGAATATTGTTTTCTATAATTAAATTGGTTTGCTTGGTCCAAACTAATAATTTAATAATTTGATGAAATCCAAAATAATTTAGCATATGTTTAATTAAATATTTGACCAAATTTAACAAAAGAAAACAATATTTCACATCACTAGCAATTTTTCTTATTAAAATTATTGATTTAAATCATGTTTGAAAAAATAGCCTTATCCTGTGATGTATATTCTGAAAAAAACAATTCATTCACTATATTAGTCAAATATATATAGATATACAAAACAATGCTAAATTCTAAACTTTGATTGTAAATATCTCGAAAACAAAAAGGCGTTAGACCTTAGGAGTTGGGATTCTTTTTTTATATACTAAAACAAGCCAGCACACCAAGTTTCATCAAAATCCATGACCCGCGTGTCGTGGCACACTCCTTGTCAGTGAAAAAGTTTCCTGTAGGTTTATTATAAGCAAATAAATTTTGCACATGTGTCATCACGAAGCTTTTAACGAGTATAAACTACAATACTAATTTTTTGAACTTACTCATCTCCAAATGAAACTTTAATTCATTGCAAAATTGAAAACCATAAGATTTTACTTGCACGTGTAAATTTTGTGTGAGACGTAAAAATTTATTGAAGAAAATATAGATTACATTAATAATATTTAAATATATACTATTTACTACAATAAAAAAACCATACCATAATGAAAGCTTATAAGATCGGTACACTATATTTTTTGGTTTTCAATACATGTATTATTTGTTATTAAGATATTGATCACTTTCAAAGCACTTTGTACTTGGAATAAATAACAATTTTAAGAGATTTAAAAGGAAAATTATTTTTAGACATCCAAATTATAAACGTGAAAAATTTTTTATTACTCAGGTCAGCATGCAGTCGAACCAAGTTCATTATTATAATAAAAATTTTAACAAAAAAAAAAAAAAAACATGAATAAAACTAAATGAAAAAAGAAACTTTCTAAATGAGTTTTTAGTATTGATTCTTTTAAACATTCAAAAGGTTACTGCTGATGTCAATTATGTAAGGTTTAAAGAACTATATTACTCGTTCGATATTGTCATGAAAAATCTATTTTTACGTTTATTTAAAAATTTTTTAATTATTTAAAACTTCTAACCGATTTAGGAGTATCTATAAAAAAGTGTCACTTTTTCTTATTGAGAAGGGGCTTATAATTGAAATTCATAGAAAAGAGCCTATTTCCATAAATTTATAATGAAAAAAAAGCTTTTTTATGATAAAGCCTCATCTCAAATGCGACAAATACATATATTGAGAAAGGGCTTCACATAACAGCACCTCCTCAATTGCCCTTCAATTTGAAATTTCGGAGATTTGGTTATTATCATTGCCCTTACATAAAAAATTCCAAAATTTGGCTTTTATTATATTGCTTTTATATTAAAAAATTTGACGATTTGCTTATTATTGTTACACTGATATCTGAAAATTTAAAAATTTGTTTATAACTTATAATAATTGTTTTTATGTCCGAAAATTTGGAGATTTGATCGGGCGTAAAGACAAAATTGTCGATAAGATTAAATGGTTTTTATCAAATGACTTTTTAAAAGTTTTATATGTAAGAGCCTTTCCTCAATGAGAGCTTACTATGCGGTGTGTGTATGTGTTTTTTTTTATATTGGTTTGAGGAAAAATCGTTACATTTGAAAAAGCTTCACTTAAAAAAGCTTCACGATCGTTAACGGAGTTTTACACTCCCACTCTACAAAGTATCTCTCGGTGTGCCGAGGTACACTCACTCAAAAAAGTTCATACACTTTTAGTTTTTTTAAAAGCACTTACACTGATTGAAATAAATTTCAATTTTATAGTAAAAAAACTTTGTATCAAATATTTGGCAGTGGTTTTTTCTTATTTTTTTCAACTTATAATTATAAATTTTTTCTTACTTATTTTGAAGCAGAACCATTGAACATTGTTTTATGGAAATTAGATAACAGAAACAAATTTATCTAACTGATAACAGCCAAAATGTTCACATGAAAAAAAATTAGATGATCGAATATTTGAATTTTTTACATTATAAACCGTGTTCTTAGAACAATATTTAAAAAAATTGTATATCCAATTTTAACCCAATTTCCCTTTCTGAGAAAAAACAAAAAAATCTTTCTACTTGAAAAATCTGTGAAAGCAGAAAAAAAATCAGCCAAATCAACAAGTAAAAAAATGTTAATCTTTAGCTGTTACACTAGAGTCAATTTGGCCCCGTAAAAATTAATTCAAGCAATACCTATTTTCATTTTCCTAACCATCAATCTATGAAGTTATTTTAGTCACCTTAATTTTATAGGATTCGGGGTGTTTTCTTCCTTAAATTGTAAATTATACAATATATAATAGAAAAATCTGAAAAATTTATGAATTATCTATAAATATCCTAATTTAAGGAATAATCAAGGATTTTTTCACTCTTAGGATTGATTTTCCTCTAGTAAAAGAATGTCGAGATAGATCTGTCCTCTATCTATTCGTGTTGCGATTGGCTACGATTTACCACTTGTAACTTTGTTAGGATTGGTTCAAGTTGATTATAATGGTTTGCATAACACGGTTAGAATAGAATTCAAAAATATAATTCTAAAAGAAGATTGAAAAGAATTTAAATTCGTAAAATTGATGAGTAAGATTATTAATTAAGAAATAGTAATAATTTATTTTGATTTTACTGGAGAGAAAGTAACTAAATTTAAAAATGCAACATAATGTGTACTTTCAGGTTGGAACAGAGCCTAGATTTGATTAGTTTTTTTATAAAATCGATTGAGATCGATTGAAATTGGTGAAATCGATTAAAATTACTCTTGAGAAAACTTTTGACTATTCTGAGAAATTGTTAGCGATTGTAATAGGTGAAATAAGTGATGAAATTGATGAAATCGTTTGAAATATTTTAGCAATTTAAAATCGCTGAAAATAGCTAAAAATTACTAAAAATTGATATCAATTTCAGGAGTGAAAAACTCTTTGGTTATTTTTTTACCGAAAAATAAAATAAAAATTTATTTTCATGCATGTGCAAAGCCACATAAATTTACGTTATACGTTTAAAAATAAATCAATTTTGAGGCACGCTCTTGATCCAAAGTTTTTTTGGTTCCTAAAATCATTTAATTTAAGGGAAAAAATAGTGGTCACACATTTTAATCGATGTGACAAACTTTTTTATGGCACAAGTGGCTCTATTTAAAGTGTTTGTAAAAAAAAATTTTCTCACTCATATCACTCATGAATTTTTTTCTAATAAAGATAGAAAGTTGCTTCAAAATTTAAATTAAAATGATTGATATTAGCTAATTATAATTCACGTGATCTTCTGGTGTCGCAAGTGATAACGTGATTACCCAAATATCAGAAAAATGCTATTGGGTATTAGATAGTTTATTCAACTAAATATTAAAAAAATTCTTTATATTTTGTTGGTATAATCAGATTCAAAAAAAAGTTTTGCTTGGATATGCAAGCATAAAAAATACTTGTACTTTTTAAATAACAATAAGTTATAATTATAGAGGAAAGAAATATCAAGAACTACATCGTGACTCTAATTTGTCCATTAAATAGTAAGTAGCAACTTGAATAAAATTTTTCGTTGCGAAGTTTAGTTGCTTAGTAAAAGTGTAGAAAATAAAACTTGCTCAAAAAAACTAGTTGTGAATTATTAAAATTATAAATTAGTTTATTATTTAAAAAAATTAATTTTTTCTAAGTAATAAAATTTCTTTCATTTTTTTACAAATTTTTCAATTTACTTATACTTATGAACATAGGCTAAACTCATTCAAGTTAGAATTTTATTACATTTTATAATTTATTCTCAAAATGATAAGTTTTCGTCACTTATAATAGCATTGAGATATTGAACATAAGATAACGTTTGTAGTTTATGCTTTTGTACATCATTTAAAATTAAAAGATAAAGTGTATAAAAATGACTAATTTAATAGCAGAATTTAGTTAATTTCCAAATAATTAAAAATTTTAAGATTATCAGTACAGTAACATTATGTCTTTAATAACGATACTTTTCTTATTTTTCATAGTTTCAATCGGATCCTTTGTGAATGCAAAATTGGAAGGTTAATATATTGACATTTTTAATATTCTAATAAACATAAACCATTTTTTTACTAGTGTTATTTAAATTCATTTTAATAAAGAGTCTCAAACTCATGATATTACGTTTTACATACAGGGGAGAGCGGGGTCTAACTACACGATTTTTTTTCAGCAATTTTTTCCCCCTATTAAATTAATGAAACAAGTTCTGAAAATGATGTAGACTCTTAACTACAGATGTCAAGAAGCCCCTCAAATTTTTTCAAGTCAAAATATTCAAATTTGCGATTTCTGTAGAACAATTACTGAAGACACTTTTTTTCACGATTTGAAAATATCTCGGGGCTAAACTACACGATTGCCGAGGCTCAACTATACACAAAGTACGATAAAAGTTGCTAATTTTGGTTTTTTGGCTTGAAAAAAATTTAGTGGCTTCTTGATAGCCCTAAGTTGATAATCTACCATCAGAAAATTTTTTTTCATTCAATAGAGAGCAGATAAAAAATGTTAAAAATTAATTAACCCGCTTTTTGCCCGTCTATTAATTAAGCAATTATTGCATTATTTTTTACTTATTTTGTTATCACTGTACACTAATAACTGGGAGTCAAATAGTTATATGTACAGTATCTACTCCATATATAATACCACTTTTTCGCCTCAAAACGCTTATTTTGACCCAAACTTTACTTGAACGTTGTGTAAGGGTAGAGTGTAATTTAGCCCCAAAGAATCGTGTAGTTCAGCCCCAGGACTATAAAAAAATTTAAAGTAACATAAAAATGGCAAGAGTAAATGTATCGGTCTAATAAAAGAGGGTAACAAAACTAACGCCGATACTAAAGAACTGGCCAATTTTCAGATTGCGGGATGTTTTTTAAAAAAAGTTATCGCTGTTTTTGCAGAATCCAAAAGTTACGGGAAAAGGTCGAAAAAACGTTATTTCGGTTTCAAAATTTAGTTTTGCAGTGGAATCTGTTGATTACTGGTGCAAAAACTCGAGGGTGGCAGTACAATTATGCCTGCTATGTTTAAGAAACAAATTAAACTCATTAACATTGAAAGAATCGCGTCGCGTAGTTCAGCCCCCGTGTAGTTAGACCCCGCTCTCCCTATATGAAAATAATACATTTTGATTCAAGAGCAAAAATTAGACTACTGTCTCGACAATATTATACACTTCTCTTGCGTGTATCAAATTTTTTATTCTTTAGCACGTAATACTTTATAAAAAACACGATTTTGCACGTACCGACGCGTCATACAAAAAACAACCTAACTTAAAAACTGGCAAAATCAGTCTGCATGAATTTATTTGTTATTATCACTTTATTAGATCTTTTAAAAATAATCTACTGATTTTTGTTAATAATAGCATCTAAAATTAAGGCAGTAATAATATGTAATTTCCGAACGCCCTGAGTTAGGATGTTCTTCGTATGACGCGTCGATACATCATTAGAAAATTGCGTGCACTTACAACACACGTTTATGTGTAAATTGAAAATTAACTCAAAACTTGCGTAAAAACTGACTTAAACTACATATTCTTGACAATTAAAATTATGTGAAGTAAACAACACAAAGCTTATAGTTGAAAAAAACAATACAAAATTTCAAACAGAGTGTGTAATATGAAATGTTTTGCACAAAGTGTTAAAATATTATTTTTCAATACAACTGCGAGAAAATATATTGTTGGCCTGTTTGATGTTTTCGCCCAAGCAAAGTGAGGGTGACTAGTTCACACGAGTCAGGAATCTATTTCTCGTGCGAGTATCGAACAATATTTTTTTATACGACGCACGTAAAGCTTGGTTTTACACAAGTACTATTTATTGAAAATGCGTAAAATCGAGCTTTACACACGGATTAGCAAAAACATCATTTAGAATTAAAATTACAGGTATAAAATGTATAAAAAAATTCGTTTTAATTTATGTTTTTTCACATATTGTCCCTCTGTAATTTTGGTTCTGAATATTATTTTTAGTCATAAAAAAATTCAATCGTATCGAAAACGTCAATCTAATTTTTTTTTTTTTCAAATGATATAACGGTTATAACACGTGCTTCTCTTTAGAAAAAAATACATTAGAAGTTAGTAAGTAATTATATATAATAAAAATTTGATTAAATTTAAAACATAATTACAGATGATAAGCAACCGTTATTATCACCAGTATTAAAGGAAGAAACTTATGCACGACTTGTGAATGAAAATAATCTATTACGAGAAGAAATAGCTAAATTATCAAATCAGATACAAGTAAAAGGTGTATTAGTTAATGGTCATGATAGATTTGTAATAAGTGAACACGAAAGATCTATAAGAGCTGCTAAGACATTATATGAATATGATACCTTTTTGGCAAAAAAATCATTTGGTAAAAAGATTGAATATGAAACGACAGTCGGAAACGTTTTGAGATCTTTGAAAGCCAATTTACAAATACTTTACTCGCGGTCTCCTTCACAAACCCAATCATCAATACATATTCCAAATCCTTCACTAATTCCTCCCCAGATTCAAGCTACACGTCAGCAACAAGCAGGATTTAATTTTCAGCAATATCCACAACAGCAACCACAGCTAAGTAATCAACTACCACGATATAATCCACAATTTAATGGTCAATATCAGCCGATCACAAAACCATGTAAAAAAATTAATAATTATGGACCATGTATTTAAATAAGTAAAAGCAAAAATCTATTCAATTACAAATATATATTTTTTTTAATTCATATAAAGTATTCTTTGATAAAGAATTAGTATTAAACTTTTTAGTATGTCAAATTTTTATTTTCTATCTAATTCCTATCTACAAAATAATTCAAAAATTATTTAAATCACAAATTCGTGAAATAGTTGTATCAATAATTTATATTGCTTTCGATATTAGGCTAAACAAGTAAGCTATGAATTTTAGAAAAACCAATCAAACTTAAAATTATAATTAAAATTTGAGGAAGTATAAGTTAATAAAATTGATATCGGGTTTATAAATTTTAAAAAGATTTTATTTTTTTACCATTGTCTTCTTTGTCACTTTAAACAACTGTCTATCGCGTGTAGGCTGACTTAATAAATAATGCAATCGTAAAATTAACTGTTTAATATATCTTATTTTTTATCATAATTTACATATTATTAAAAACACACAATAATACTTCAACAGAAAAAAGTTAATCTAAATAAGTACATTCGTTTATTTACATGAAAAATTTACACGATATTCATATTGAGTAATAATATTATTGTTTCTTGTTTCTAAATATTTAATGATAATAATATTTAACATTTTTATAACTGATTATCAAAATATTTACTTAAGAACTCTAAGCAGCATTTATAAAAAATAATTGAAATAATACAATCGAAATTACATTGCTTTCGAAATCATAAATAATACAGAGCTCTTGTTTTACTGCTTATTTGGCATACTGTCATATAAATCTCATCAAAAAATATTCACAATTTGTATAATATATGCGCATGATTGTATTCGCTTAAAATCTAATATGTTCTTTTTTTTTTATAAATTCATCTATTATATCATCAATAATACAGTTTCGTATTGCAAGGATATCAAAATTCGATTATCCTTGTCATAATAATAAATACTGTCTGTTCATCTTGTCTGGAATAACACACCATTCGAAGGCTAGACAATCTCAAATACTTGAAATGTGTCTTATTATATTTACATTATAATACTATATCACGTAGTATATCTTTACATTGTATTATTGCACTTTCAGGAAATTAAAAATATAACTTTGCACCAGCATTAGAAAACAAATTTTTTAAAATATATGTTACAGCTCTTTTTGTAAAAAAAAAAAAAAAAATAGATTTCTATAATTTTTACTAAAGTTTTATATATTTATGATGATTTTTATTGTATGTAAATTATTTATCATGATTTTTTTTCAAGAAGAGCGACCACACTAGATATCTGATTTTTGACTTTAATTATTTGTTTATCATTTTTGGAATATGGTTTAAAAATTTCAAAACAAAATTCTAATTTTTTTCGATTTGATAAACCTAAAATTGATTATTCTTCATAATAGTACACGTGTACAACTTTAAAGTTTTTTTTTTTTTAATAATAATAATAAATTTTCTTTAAGTTATAATTATAATTGAAATAATATAACACTTTTTAATTATGTCACAGAGACTCCATGAAGATTAGTTAAAATTTTGTTTTCAATGAAGATATATCAAATAACCAAATATAATTATTCTTTTTTGTTCAAAAAAAGGACAAAAATCGTAAGTATAAAGAGTTAAATGAGGTAACTCTCCTTATAGTCAACTTAAGTGTTTGAAATTACTTTTTTATATCGTAAAAAGATAAATAAAAAAACTAATTGTTTTGACACTCAATAAACCAACTAGTTTTATAAAATCATTTTCTTATTTGGTTTTTGTCATTTTTTTCTTGACGTAAAAATGAATCAAAACATAAATAATTTAATACAATATCAATTTTCGTCTTATATTTTAAGTGTACCAAAATAAAACTTTAATAAAATTTCTAAAATATATTCTCTTACTTATAAAAAAGCTAGATCGATAAACCGGAAAGTTACCGTAAAATATGTATAATATTATGTATAAAAAATTTGCATAATGTTTTAATCGAAAAATATGTAAATGTTAGTGTCTCTTTCATGAATAGGTACATGTAAACGGCATCATATCAAAATAGGTATACTTTACTTAATTAATTACTGTTCCATAATCTTCAGAATAATTGAAAAAAAACTAAATAATTATTGTTTTCTTCTCACACTCGAATAAAACACGTTCTCTTTGTAATTCTTTCAAATTACAGCGTGTAAATTTTTTAACTAATTTTACCAACTTAAACAAATTCTTTAGATATATTAAAATTTTGTATCTCACTAGCAATGGAATTTCGAACCAAAGTAGAAATTATCAAATACACCTCATACTCCATATCAACTTCTAATGCAACTAATGAAAAAAAAAATATAATAAAATCACTAACTTTCTCCACTTTGATTCTAAATTCGAGGAAAGAAAGGGGAAGGGGGTTGCTGCGAAGGAGAAACATAAAAGTTTTTGAGCTCTCAGGATTGAAGCATTTTCGTTCAAGATAAGCATTGTCCGAGCTCAAATATTCTCTCTCTCTCTCTCTCTCTCTCTCTTTAATTCTCTCTCACGATTTTCCCACCTCCTTATTTGGCATTTTATACGCGATATAAGCACTGGATCATCAGCGCGTGCAATCACAGTTTCTCGGACTCGAAAGCCGCGTTGTCGATTCCCTCGCTGCTCGTTGGCGGACTGATAGCGCTGCTCTTAACTTTGCCCAGCGTAAGCCCGTTTTCCAGCCTGCTATCCTGCTCCAGCTTGTCCTTCAGCTTGGCAGCGAGGGCCTGCTGTTCCCTCTCGAGTGCCTCGTCTTTCCTGTGCTCCATGTATAGCCATCTGCGCTTATAAAAATATCGTTTTACAATTTTTATTAGATCTGGATGATGAGCCGCACAATAATGCATGCTGAGTTAGTAAAAAAGCCTGAAAATTGGTAGGTATATCAGTAATATAACAGGGGAGTTTGGTATAAGACACCGGACTTTCCGTGTTCTATATGATTATAAAATAGCGCTATAATAATGAGGAAATAATAAATTAATATTTAACAAAAGGACATCAATTGTGCGCAGGAATAGAAGAAAAGTACACGCGAGAGTTTACAATCATAATTTTATTGTTCACTTGATGTCGGGCTATTTTTAGTCGAATTATAACATTGTATGTAATCAAAAAGATAATCGAGGCTCTCTCTCTCTCTCTCTCTATACCTATATACGTATACTCAATTCGCGATTACAGTTTTCGCGCGTCTTTTTGCTGCGGTTATGACGTAGTGTATACGATGATGGACATATCTATAAGCCCCAATCATAATAAATCGTTCCCTACGATTCTCTTCGTTGGTGGACAAAACGAACGGACAAGGAGAATGTATATCTATATAGAGACATTACGCGATTTTTCGGGAGCTCAAGATTAATTTTTTTTTCTTTTGATTTTCTTTCGATATTTTTTTCCAATTTTCGCGAGATCGATCTGGTGAAGCAAAGTGTCTATGTGTGTACGCGCAATTGCATTTTTGTACAATCAATCTGTAAAGTGTTAAACATACACTCGCACACATAGATTTTATCGAGTGCATTAAACATTTAAACAGGGGAGAAGGTCAGCGAATATACCTATATATAAGCAGAGCGGTACTACTCGCTAGTAGTAATAAAAAGTGTGTGCAAGGCTAAAACTACTGGCGTTATATTATACAGATTTGCAAAACAGCTAAATTGAATTATGTATGTCGGAAATGGATTTAGTATTAATTTATATTAATCACGCAGTAAGACTTGAGTTTCTTTTTTTTTTTTTTTTATTTCAAGCTCATGTACGAAGGTCCGATTGTTTTTTTAATTATACAATAAATAAATCCTTCGTTTTAACTGCTGTAACTGTAAATGTATATTCAACTCTTGCAAAAATTTACAATTACAATTATATTCGAGGACAGGTTACGGCGATACAAAAAAAAAACTTGAAGAAATTAATAATAAGACATTTATATTAACAGTATATACTAATAGTTTCGCAATCTACAAATCAGATATAATGTTAAATACAAGTTTTTTTATTATTAAGATATAACTTAACTGCGTGAAAATTTATAATTATGACTATTGACTATTTTTGTATAAAACATAATTTAAAAACGTTAATAAAACATTTGCAGTAGTTATATTATTTTTTTTTTTTATATTTATAATTATTTTAAAGTTACACTTACAAAAAGGCAATTACTCCAGGAATCATGAGACCTCCACCAACAAGAAAAAATGTCCCAGGAAAGTTATGGACTGTCGCTCCATAAATGAAGCTATATGTTGGCCCATATAATAGTGGAACTATTGCCTCGCATACTCCAAACAGCGAATTCACCTTTCCTGCAATTATAATTTTATTTTACCAAATTATATTGATACGATATACCTATAAACTAATTTATACCATAAAAAATATTTCTATACGAATAAAGAAACATAATAAAAAAGTCATAAATACGTTAATTAAAAGTCGTTCAATCAATCAATCGAATTAAAAACGAAATGCTCGTTCCCAGCTGTTCAGCTCCAATATAGAAGTGAACTTGAAATTCGAGTAAATATGCTAATCCCGAGACATGCATAAAACTATAGTACTAAATTAGTATCTCAGGCGCAGAGTGGTACCATAATACGAACGACGCGTTTCCGGAGCGTCTATTTCGAGATATCTGCCGAGCAGAGCAGAGCAGCAGATGATCATGAGGAAGGGAACGGAAAGTGCTTGGCTCGAGGCCATAGCCTCGCAAGCTTTATTTCTCTTTTCTCTTCTCTGATATATATTATCGGTCAGATTCGAGTGTATACCCGCGGTTGATCGGTAGAGATGATTAGTTGTTGTATGACGTGACACTTACCCAGCTCTTCGGGTGGTACCAGCTTCGATGTTATCGAGCGCATCACGATAAACGACGTGCCGTTTATTATCTCGACTAGTGGAGCTGTAACATATTAAGAGTAAAAGAAATAATAATTACTCTTTATACTTTCAACTGCTTTCTTTCTACTTTTATTGAGTTCCTTATTTTTTTATTCGCACTTCAGCAAGTCAAATTGCGTGTGTGTATATATATATGTACTTTGTCACGTGCGGTGTTTAAAAAGAATGCGGATTAGATCAAATTGAACGATTTGAGTGACATAATGTATAATTGAAGTAGCTACATAATTAGCTTCCTGAACTCTCGGTGTGTTGTTGATTATCAAATGAAGTCTAGCGTAAATTTGTGAGCAAATTAAAAAATTTTTGTTTAAAACTGATAAGGCTTATTTTGGTGATCGAGGAAATAAAGAGACGAGGTATTTTCTTGTTTTTCTTCGTTTTTTTGCTTTTAACGGATTGTAATCTTGCTTTTTAAACAACTTGCCGACTATCATTATTTTTGTTAATTAGACGTCATTGAAAACTAATTATGATATAGTATTTAGGTAAAAAATTAGTTATATAATAATTACACTTCTGTCAACACGGTATTTATAAACTTTTATTCGTATTGTTCATAACTCATTTTTTTTTCTTCTCGTGAACAATTTCAAGCTGAAGTCAATAGTAGGACCACTTAAAACCTGAACGACTGCAGTTTTATTTGAAAAATTCTTATTTCAACAAATATTTCATTTTTAGCGTTTTCATGTTTTTTTTTTTATAAAAAAAAAGAAAAAACCTAACAATAATAGAAGTGCCTGAAATTAATAGAAAAACAGTCTTACCTATATAAATCATCCAATCGGTCGTGGAAAAGGCATAGACAAAACTAGCAAGAATCTTGCTTACACAACTCAAGGCTCCGAGCAGGGCATCGTCCATTTTCAACAAGTGGCTGAAGACACCCACAGCAATTAAAGTACCTGAGGAATTTCCCCTTAAAATCAGATATCATTTAATCACTTATCTTTATCCCGACAATGATTTTCTCGATATATTTACATTCTATTTTACTTATATAACTTACATTTTCGACAGTTATTTAAAAATAAAGGCAATAATTATACATGCAACGACATATATCTATTACTATATAGAAAAATAAAAATTTTTAATTCTCGACTACAATTACATTGTTATCTTTAAAAATCTCTAGTCAAACAGTTATTTTTACATTTTTTTTTCATTTTACAAAAATTGATTTTGTGCAATAGAAAATAAATTTGAAATTCAAACAGCATGCATGATAATGAAGAAATAATCGATTGCACGATTACTAATACGCAATAAATAAAAATTCAATTTTTATTTTCAGTACATATGCACATTAACATTTTTGAAAGTCATCTGTAAGTTAGAAGAGTTGCATAAACTAAATTAAAACCTGTGGTTTCTTTTTACCGTAAGGTATTATATATGAAAAAGCATTGTTAGGTAGCATGGCTACTGTTTTTTAACGAACAATATAATGCATGAAGGTATGTTATTTATTATAAAATACTTCTTGACAAATGCACGTGACTTGTAGAAAAAAAAGATAGATTATTGCGTGTTTTTTATTATTCGGTGAAGACAAGCAGAATATTTGATTTGATAAAAAGATTTATCATTATAAGTAAGCGCCTCGAGTGTTTCTCAATGGCTGAATAAACAATAAATGACAATGATAAAAATCCTACGATAATAATGTTTTTTTTATTTAGTTTTGTTGAATATAAAAGTAAACATTTAAGTCCAGCTAATATGAAAATGCTGTAAAATTTATTTTTCAAAGTCATCTTGACATCCTATTTCAAACGAGTTAATGTTCAATTGACTCAGCCATTCATGGCTACTTTTTACATACATTTTCTCGAAATAATTTAATTTCTTGGAATTTTTAATAAAAAATTAACGTTACGCTTATTAATTAAAGAAATCTCAATAAATAACGACCTTAAACTTTTTATTTTTAAACCATAACGAATGATCTAATAAAATTAAAGACAAACAGTACAAAAAAAAAAAAAAGAAAAATAAATAATGAAATTTAAGCAATAAAAGCATATTGATTCTTTCGGATACATATCATTAAGCGATCAATAATTCCGCGAAATCCACGCGCTTAGGCGATGAAAAACTCGTTCTATATACACTTACCAATAAGATTTATCACCATACTGTAAGTGGAAAAGAAGCTGAACTGAACTTCATTCCAGTTGAAGCGATATCTTGCAAAAAGGTACATTACTGCCATTTCCCCTGCAAGCAAAAAACAAGTTTTTTTTCAAAAACTACCCACTTCCTTATTAGACTATGTATTAAAACATTTTTATTTGAAAGCTGAATTCGAACAACAACAAATAACAAAAAAAAAATAGTCAAGTAACAATTATTTATACGATGTAAGTATTTTAAAAAATTAAAAAATGAATCATTTAAATTGTTATCAGATTCTTGCTATTTCTCATTACTTCTGTATCATTATATTCAAAAATCATTAATTCAGTCAATAAAACTTGTAAATTGCATTTTACCATTTTCATGAAAAAAAAAGTGTTGGAATCACTTTCAAATTAACATTACAATAACTTTATACGAGCAAAGCGCAATAATCGTATAATCTAAATTGAATTTAATCGCTGTATTATACATACCTATATTACACATTAATATAACCATTTATCAACCAATAAAAATTTTACGCGTTTTTAATGTATATCTCAACCAATAAAACTTGAAATAGCACACAAATCAAAGGCCTCTAAAACGGCTTCCTCTCTAAGCTTTTTTCAGGCTTTTCAAAAAATTTTCCAAGCCAATTAAGCGAGACACGGGGAAAAAAGTCGAATTTTCTAAGCTGAAAAATGTGAAAAATTCGAGAAAGGGATATATAGTTAGGGGTGTAGGTATATATAGGAATAAAGCAGGTATAGAGAGGATATACATCTAATCTTATCTCTCGCCATACCAAGCGAGTCCTAAGATCTCGGAAAAGAGTTGCGTTCCCCGCATTCCTGGCGAAAGGTGCGCGAGTAGCGAGTGAGCCAAAACCGGAAGTTACCACGTGATGCATCTTGCCTTTTTCTCTTTTTCTTCTTCTTCTTTACCTTCTTCTCATACTCTCTCGCGAGTATTCACGGTATTAAGAGAGCTTGCATAAGCGTGGAATCGGGCGCCTAGGCTGGCACTACTACTTGTTGCGCAACCGGCTTCAAATTGTCGGTCCTGCAGCGAGATGGCACACTTCCGCTCTCTCGTCTCGCGCATGTGTGTGTGTGTGTATGTGTGTGTGAGTGAGTATTTTTTTTCCTTCTTTTGTCGTGCCACTAATGGTTGTATGTCGCGCGTATTTTCCCTGTACATACTCTCGGTGTTTTTTTTTTTTTTTTTTTTTTTTTTTTTTTCTTTCTTCCTTCCTCCCTTTTTTTCTTCTTCCCTTTTTTTTTTTTTTTCTTTTCTTTCTTCAAGTATTGTTTATT
>JAPYZE010002745.1:0-17041 GCA_030522805.1 Leptomastidea abnormis
GTTTAAATATATATATATATATATATATATATATATATATATATATATATATATATATATATAAAAAAAAAGGAAAAATAGTGTTTGTATGTGTGTGTTTTTGTATAAGTTAAGAATTGAAACGACTGCAAACAACGACCAGAAAAATGATGATGATGATGATGATGATGATGATGATGATTAAAAGTTTGATATTAAATTATTATTATTACTACTACAGTTGTTAAAGGAAGAAAGTTAAAAATTCAAAGAGAGAAGCTATTAAAGCAGCTTCTTTTTATAATTAATCATATATAGAGAAATATCATACACTATGTATACCTATTACTGACACAGATTATTGATAGATAAAAGGGAGAATAGTTAAAGTTAAGCTCAAAATTAAGATTGAGCTTACAGGGCAGCCTCCCTTACCTATATATATATATATATATATATACTTAATGGTGTATATACCAAATAGTAATAAGTATAGTATCAGTCTATAGCATCATCAATATAGTAAAAGTAATAGCAGCAGCTGTGTACAGAAACAAAAAAAAGTAGTAAAAGTCGTACACAGTCCGGCCTTCATCTTTTCCTCTATTACTACTTGAAAAAAAAAAAATTTTATCTTTATCAAAAATTATCATCATCATCATCAACATCAACTATACTAAAAACTCACATATATAATAAGAAAAAGAGACCATCCCTTATATATATCTATATAAATATACAAGGGAAATAAAGAGAGCTGAGGGTGTGTGTGTATATAGGCACGAGCGCGAGGGTTTCAAGCGGACGGCCAAGGACACCAAGGACTCACTCATACTCTCTCTCTCTCTCTCTCTCTTACTTTCTCTCTCTCTCTCTCTTTCTCTAGGCAGTATAAGGGGTGGCGCTATCATACTATATACATACACACACACATACACATACCCTCATTCGATTATATTATAGTATATATCTATACGTCGTATCAAGCCAGCTGTGTGTGTATAGTGTGCTGCTGTTGTATACGTATATATTTATATAAATGAAAGTATAATATTATTTTCATTGATTAAGGGTGTACGTGTGTATATTATACTTTATTTTTGGTTGATAAGTAAAATCATACAGAAATATTATGTGTACGTATAATATTTCTACGTAAATTCATATAAAACATAAGCTTAGTATTTTAGCTTCGATATAAGAAAGGGGATTGATAATAGTATATAGTTTGGATTCTATGTCTGTGTCTGTTTTTTTTTTCACAAGTGTTATAAACAAGAACAAATACAGACATAATATAAAGTACTTGATACAAGCTTAAACTTTAATAATTGTAATACACAACCCAAAAAATAAGAAAAAAGGAAAGAAAGAAGAGAAGAGAAGAGAATAGAAAAAAAAGGAGGGTATAGATGAGTTGAGAGAGTTTATAATTTTACATATAATATGTAATTATGGTGTTTCTATTACAGTGATAAAAAAAAATAATGTTTTTATAATAGTGATTTTAAATATGGTTTGCTGAATAATAATATTTTTCATTGTGGAGTTGTTAATAACAGAAGATAATAATCGTAGTTTTAGTGGTAGTGATAGTGACAGTGGACGAAAAAATTGTTATACATCAGAAATTAACGTAACAACAACAACAACAGATACAACAACAACTGCAACTAATACACAACAATTGGTTAAAATCTGTGACGACAAGCTGTCGCCGTCGGCTTCAGGCGCGGCGGCTGCTGATGCAGCAGCAGCAGCAGCTGCTGCTAATACCGCCGGCGCTAATACTATTAATCCAACTACTACTACTACAACTACTACAACTACTACTGTTGTTGATAATAATAAAGCTAGTGCTAGATGTTCCAGTGATAATAATAGTGTCGTTGTTGTTATTGGTGATAATACATGTGCTAACAACAGTGATCAAGTTGGATCTAACGAATCTTTACAACAACAACAACAACAACAACAACAACAACAACAGAAAAAAAGAAATAATAGAAGACAACAACAACAACAGCAACAACAATATCGTAGCGCTGGCGTATTATTTGCTGAATTTCGTCAACGCATAGTTGCTAAGATGCCGCTATTCGGTAGAAGGGATCCAGCTAAGAAGCTTAAAAAGGATGGCAAAGACGATAAGTCACCGTCTATTGAGGATAAATATTCGCTTAAGGAACAACTTGGCACGTGAGTATATATTTTTTTATACTTTATTTTTTATTTTGTTGATCTTTTTTTATATGTCTAAATATAAATACATACGTAAATTTCTCTATCGTATTTTTTACATTTTCAATGAGACATATATAGGTATATTTATGCTTTCCACTGAACTTTTCTAACACTTGCTTTTATTAAGCTTCCTTTTCCCTTTGACTTTATTGCTCGTCAATATGGTCCTGCAGAGTGTCTTTGATAGGTATATTACTCTTATTAAAGTTTATTTATATACGTATAATGAACTTTTTTTTTACCTATGTACATATATTATTATGTATTACCTATATTTTCTGATCAGAATTTATTGTCTGTTTTTATTACAGATACACATTTGTTTGTGTGTGTGTTTGTGTTTGTCGTTTGTTATTTGCTTTGATGCTTAGTAGGAACATAATATTATTGCTTTTTTTTTCTTTTTTTTTAAATTACGTGTGCATAAAACTTGAGATTTACGTATAACTGTAGGTACATTTTAATAAACAAATTTATTTTACGTGCTTGTAAATTAAAAAAAAAAAAAATTATCTAATATATATATATATATATATATATATATATATATATTTTTTTTTAATTTTTGATAAGAATATTTTTTAATACATCTGAAGATCAACATAATATTATATTTTTGTTGTAATAGGTAATCAATTTACATTCGATTGTTTCATTTCTTGCATTGTCTCGAAAAAAAAAAAATTATTAACGAATATACAATATTAAAAATATTTGTTTACTTTTTCATAATTACAATTTTCTTTTTACTTTTTTTTCATCAATTGACCTAATTTTTCATAAAAAAAAAGTCTTTCTTCATAGTAGCATATCGCATAAACCAAAAAAAAAAGAAAATCTCAAGATTTCCTATAAAGAGTCAGTAAATTTTCATAAATTCATCAAAACCTATCCATTTCTTTTCATACTTTCCTTCTTCCTCCTTTTTATCCCCCTAACACACACAAACACACACACACACACACACACTCACCCTCCTCTCTATTCTTCATCAGCGATATTATAAGTTACGGCGCGTTGAAGCAATAAATTTTCAACTTACAGTCTGCTGAAACGTGAGAGTCTATACACATCTATATAGTAAAGTAAAGGGAGTTTACTGCATATACATATATACAAAAGGGTATAAGATATATATTAAGATTATAAAGACCAAAATACTAAGAGTCACGTTAAACCATAATTTTTCGTTAATTAAAAATTTTTACTCAAAAATTATGTCATAAATAAAAAAAAAAAATGTAAATTTTATTATTATTATTTAACACACAATTTTTACAATCTTAATTTTCAAAAAAACATCTAAAATCACAATCTACCTTTCTCAAAATATATATACATGTTAGTAGATATACTCATAAACGATGAGTGTAGGTATGGTAGATGAACGACCAGTGCACCGTTGGGGGTCTGTATATAAGAAGCAAAATGTCCTTAGGGGCTGTTATATGTATAAGAACAGGAAGAGGAAAATAAAGAGAGAATAGTTGGTAAAGGATGAGTGGGTTGAATAAAAAAAAAAACGAGTGGTAGTTATGGTGGTAGTAAAACTTGAAAAAAAAAATTATTTTAGGGTAGTCGAGTGTATAATCAAAGGAAGTGGCTGATTGTGAGAATAAAAATTAAGATTTATTTCAGTTTGGGAATTGCTGGGTGATAATTTGTTATGTTTTTTTTTTTTATAGATTAGGATGTAAGGATGAATGTTAAGGAAGAATGAGATATTTATGTCTCCAGATAAAAATATGGATTTATTCTTTTACTTTTGATATGGGTATATTGTACATTATGTCTGATTCATTAGCAGATTAAGTTACTAGGATATTCGGGGGAAAAGTGTACTTTGACACTGATTTAACGAAGAGTAATATAATATAATGCGTGATTTTATGTTGTTACTAATTTAAGATAAAATAAAAAAAAAATATTTAATGTTTAGTAATATAAAATAAAGTTTAAAATCTATTTAAAAGAAATTAAATTTTTTTTTTTAATTTTTTTTATTTTGAAAATGTTATTTTTTTTATTACTTTTTTTAATCTTTCAAAACTTGGGAATATATATAATACGTAATCTGAGATATCATGAAAATCCAAGAAGATTTGCGAAACGCAAAAGTCGTAACGTGAGATTTGAAACGGGCTTCGTTCACTTTATATCTCGACGAATATATATATATGTGTATGTATACTTTAAAGATCAAATGGAAAAGTTTAAAAAGAAAGTGAAAGAAAGAAAAAGGAGAGTAAAAGAAGGAAAACAAAAAAAAAAGTTTTCCCATGGAATTGAGGAATATATACGTGACTCTTAGAAGAATAAAAATGAAAAGTTATAAAATGTATGACTCCTTTTTTTTTGGTACATATACGTGCTAAGATATATCCTTGGATAAACACAGATTTTTATTTTTCTTCTTCTTTGTTTTTTTTTGTTTTTTAAATAAGAAAAAAAAGTAAAAAAAATAAAAAGTGGTAATATTTTATCTTGAGTCTTAAAAAATATAAAAAAAAAAACTCAGTCACAGTATATACATTTATTAAGAACATATAATTAATATATTTTTTAAAAATTCAAATGATCAAAAAAATAAAAAAAAGAGAAACAATATCAAACACAAAAACCCTGGTGTTATCAATATAATTATTTTATGCAAATTCGAGATGATGAAATATTTGTGATATCACGTGTATTGCGTAATTACCAGTGGCTGCGTCGTTTCATTATTTTATCCAATAAATACATATACACATACATTTATATACAATAGGAATAAATTCAAAATATAATTCTTACATATATTACGTATCCATATGAATACACGATATTAAATTAGTAAACGTTAAATTTTACATATTACAATTGTAACGATTGGTTTCATATTAACAGCTGTTATATTATATATCAATGATTTCTTGAGTATCTTACCACATATATACACATATACATACACGTGGCCTCGAACATATGTTAACCTACTTGTATTTCTTATTTTTATTTTTAATTTTTTTTTTCATCGTGTTTATTCTTTAAACTGTATACGAGTATAGTTATACGAATATAAAAAAATTTTAAAATTTTAAAAAACTTTCAAAACCAAAACATTTTTTATTTATTTATTTTTTTTTTTTTTTTAAGAAAAAGATTAACATCCTAAAAAAAGAAAGAAAGATAGATAGATCACCTCCTCTATCCAGATCCTTATTTAAGCAATATAAGTTTCTGAAAAATCACACTCAGACACACAAACACATATAAATAAATTCGTGATACTCAATTTTATCATGTGTAAGGGAGAGAGAGAGAGAGAGAGAGAGAGAGAGAGAGAGAAAACCAGTCCTGGCTAGCCTTGCTCCTTTCCCATCTTTCTCTCTCACTCTCTCTCTTCTTTCCTTTTTTTTAAAATTCTGTCTCTCTCGAGAGACAGATTACACGTCGTCTCATGGGACCATCGTATATATAACTATTTTAAGACAACTCTCTCTTTTTATTTATTTTTTTTTTTTTTTACTATACTCGGGAGTTATGATTCAAAAAAATCGGAATCGGTATATAAATGTATATAAAAACGAGGTCGTATAGTCTACTATATAACTTTTATATTTTTTATTCTTGTAAATTTAAAGTTTCTAATTTTTAGTTAATTACCAAAAAACTTGTACTTTTTTTTTATCTTTTATTACACAATATCTACTTAATTATAATTAAGTTTTTTAAAAAAAGCAAAACTTGGTTAACCGCGTGTTCATATAACGATTTCTCTATTTTTCTCTTGAGATTGTGTATAGTTATAAGTTTTTGCAACTGTAATATTGTATTTCCAATTCCAATGGAAACAACTTTTTCTTTTTTTTTTTTTCATTTGATAATTAGATATTCTCTTGTACCCATGAGATTTAAAAAAAAACTTAATACCCTTGTGTGGTCACATTAGTAATTCATTGGCTTTTTAGAAACTAATGTAAAAGCAAGATCTATATATATAAAAAAAAAGAAGTAAGAGAGACTAATTTTCTCAGCGTAAATGGTAAAAATTTAATTGGACCATTGCGACGAGAAAGTTTCGTTTTAAAAAATAATTTTTTTTATTTAATGCTGTTACCTGAACTGTCGTTTATGCATTAATTCATAAAATAATAGTATAAAAATTTTTCGTTTGTATTATAGAAATACATTTGCATCATTTTATTATTTTATTTCTATCCAAATTTATAATTTTTTCGTTATGTAGATCACATATTTATTTTCATGTTCACCAAAATTTAAAATCATATCAGTTTAATTACAAGTAACAATATTTTTTGTAACATTATTTTACACATAGCTACAAATTGTTCTCTAAATTTTTATAATTTCTCACTATTTTACAATCACTCATACCAAAAAAAAGTAACATTTTCAATTTTTTTCAAATCTCATGTAATGTAACCAGCATAAATTTTTTTTTTTCTCCATACTTAAAACTCAGCAAAATTTTTCTCAAATAAAAATTTTACCAAGCTAAATATACCTATATCCTTATAAAATATACATACATAATATATATAGGTATATCAACTTTCAATTTCACGCTTGACAAGCACGTGATATAAAAGCAAGGAATCGTAATACCACCTAAAAAATTTTGTACTGCTTATAATATACGTACACATACACATCCTTCTTCTGTTTCTACATTCTTATTCTATATTATAATGTACATCCTTATTTATGGAAATTTGTATGATATGTGAGATCATTAAAAGTACCGGTATTTATATACAGAAAAAAATAAGATATGCTCAGCTGAGTTTATAACGTTAATATATAATAAAAATGTATTATAATCTTACAAATTTACGTTTTAATTTTCATTAGTTCAAAAGAAAAAAAAACAATTTCAAATCTCAACTTTAGTAATATAAATAAATCAATTGTAAAATCGCATAAAATTGGCCACGTTTAGAAACTTTGTATAATATCCACATGCACATTATAAACACATAAAATACGTCTTACGCACGATATAATAAACTCATCGATAGTTGCCTCTCACGAAACAATTCTATTATATAAAACGAATGAGGAGGGAAAAGAGGTGTTGAATATATATATATATATATATATATATATATATATATATATATAAAAATGAAGTAGAGTAATAAAATGTCAAGAGAATTATATAGAAGAGAGAAAGAGAGAAGAAATATTAGTTTAACAGAGAGAAGTACATCACTCTCATGTGTATGCATATATACACACTAGTAAAATGCAAATCGCTTCGGGGCTTATATGTCTCTCTCTCTCTCTCTCTCTCTCTCTCTTTTTGTAAGTGGATAAGAGATTAAGAAGGAGTAAAAGATGAGTGTAAAAGTGGGCTTGCAGAGATTATATATACTGTAATAGTGATGCTGTGTTGGTGGTATACGAATGTCTAAAAGACAAAAAAAAAAATAAAAGTTAATGATAATTTGTGAGTGTCGAGTCACGTACAAGTGCTTGAGCGCAGAGATAGAGTATAAGAGAAAAAGGGAAGGGAAGTGGTTGCATAAAGATGTATGTATAATGTTAGGGACGACTACCAAATTTATATATGTATGTATGTGTGTGTGATTATATGTATATGCAGAGCTAAATTCTTTTTTCTTTTTTTTTTTTATTCTCACAGCTTGGATGCAAGCCAGTGTATGTGTATCTTGAGAGACAAAGATAATTGGTTAATACGTATTGAACTTTCGAGGCTTTTCTATGACTTTTTTTTTTTGCAAATGTTTAATTTCATTTTCTTTCTCTTTTCTCTTTATAAACGTGTATTTATAAATGTGACTTCTTATGTATCTTGTAATCTATCGTTTGTATGGCCTTACCGAAGAATACAAGTAAAGTACCAATTTTAACGATTTATTAAAAATTTTGGGTTATAAAAATTGTATAGCTGATCTTGATTTTTAATTTATTATTTTTTGTTTTTTTATTTTCGATCTTTTATATATAGGTACACTGATTTTCAAGATATTTAATCATCTTGTATTAAAAATCGCTGCCTACTTTGATATTAATTAAAGGCTGATTTTTGTGATTCAGAATTAATTATAAAATAAGAGAAAGTACAAGGTTTACAAATTCTTAAAGATTGTAAACTTCACAGAATCTCAATTTTTTTTTCCATAAAACAATTAAAAAGAATAAAAAAAAAAATGATTTTTAGAAATTAAAAAATAACTGTTGCATTCATTTTTCTCCATTGATAAAATTTTTAACTATGTAGATACATAATTTTGCAGGCAGCAATAAACGATTAAATAACTCATTTCAGCAAATCGATTAAAAAAAAAAAAGATAGAAAAAGAGAAAAAGAAAGAAAGACATAGAGTGAAACAAAAATCATACCATACATTATATAGCTTACATAATATAATAAGAAATCGAAAAATCACCGTATTATGTAAATAATTATTACATTCGTTTATTATAACAGAGACAGCTAAAAAGAAAAAAAAACAAATACACGCATTAAATAAAAAAAATTCTCAAGTTATCATATATTTAAACTTTAAAAAATTTTCAAATTTCCTAAAAAACCATATCAAAAAGTGTATTTTGCATTAAAAAATCTTTCTACTAAAACGCTACATTAAAAAAATTGATAATGAAATATTTTTTACTTACAATTTATATTTTCAATTCAAAAATATAAAAAATACAAACTCAAATATATAAAATATATAGAATAAAAAGTCATTTACATACTAAAATGTATTACATATACATAAAAATACCATCCAATACATTATATTACAAGAAAAGTGAAAGTCCAGTAAAGTGTATAGTAGAGATTATTACACACGCAGACTCTGAATACACATAACGACATATGGACCTCACACACATCACACACACACACACACACACACACACACACGCGTGCGCACACACACACACACACACACACACACATCACACACAGCTTCTCTTACTCTCTCAATTTTTTTTTCTCTCTCTTTTCATCTCGACATATACGGTATTACGTAATCATTGCTTCGTCTTACTGGTGTATATACATATAGAATATATATCGATACTGTAGCAAAAAAAAAAAATATATAAGGAAAGAAGAACGAAAATTGCATTGGGAATCGATCGTTTGATGCTTGGGGAATTAAGTATATGTTTTCTGTATGTATAGGAAATATAATATATATGTCATGTGACAAACTTGATGAGATGTATAGGATCTGTGAACGTGTGCGTCTGAAAATTTTTGTTGTTGTCAAAGTAGAGTTTTTTCGTATCTCTAGAGCTTTGAATATTGAGTAATAATTTATTTTTTTTTATAAAATATGTATAAAAAATTATTTTATTTATTTTTTTTTAATTAATTTATATTTTTGATTTTGAATGATGAGGATTATTTTTATTTTTTTTAGATATATTTATTTTATTAAAAATACCCTATATTGCTATAGTTCACACAACTTTATTTATTTTATAACACAAAATAATATTTAGCCTTATATATACACATATACATTTAGCGCAAAAAAAAAAAAAAAAATAAATCAGCAAAAATTATTTCAAAATACAACATTGAAATTTATCCCATAGTCCTCCCAAACGTGTACATATTATAATTCTTATATATATTCATAAGAGTCTCTCGCATATATAATAATAAACGCCGTAAGCTATCTAAATTTAGAAGTTGAGAGAAAACATAAGTCTCTCTCTCTCTCTCCATCTCTATCTCTACTCTTATGCGCATATCATTACAACATTTGGTTATATATAAAAAGTGGGAGACATAACCGGTTATATACACTAAAAAAAAATTTTTTCATAGACTTGTTTCCTAATATATATATATACCTATATACACATGTATTTATGTATGTATGTATTTATATGTGACAGAGACTGATTATTTTTTTTTTCAATGGTTATATTTTTTTTTTATTTGATTTCAGGGGTGCCTTCTCAGAAGTCAGATTGGCTGAAAGTAAAGACAGGCCAGGCGAGCTTTATGCTGTTAAAATAATCGACAAAAAAGCACTTAAAGGCAAAGAAGATTCGTTGGAAAATGAAATTAAAGTTCTTAGAAGGTAAGACAATCTTATTTGAATAATTTTTTTTTTTTTTTGTGAGTGTGTGTTTTGTGTGTGATTTTTTTTTATTATAAGTATTAATTTTTTTTTTTTAATATTGTTGTTTTGTAAAATATAAACGTAAATTACGATTGTGTAAAATGCAATCGATCGATTTTTGCTTGAGTCAATTATTTAAAAACGCGTTGGCATGGCTCTCATTATATATATATTGCGCGATTTTTTGAACTACTTATTGAGACAAGTTAAGATAAACGTCTATACGTTATTTGCTGTTTTTTTTTTGCTTATCTTTTTTTTGTGTTCTTTTTGTTTTTGTTTGATGCCGAGCTAAAACTTCGCAATTATTGACCTATAGTCATTTTTTTTTTTTTTTTTAGCTCAGCTGGTGAAGGATAGATAGGGGGGATTTTGTATCGATGTATAAAAGTAATTGACGTTTGACAGTACTACTTTCAATATCGTTTTAAATGCAGATTTTTTTATTTAATTTAAATTTTAGGTATATCATTTTTGTTATTAATTTTTTAGTTTAGTTATTAATCGTTAATTTATCAATGCAAAAAAAAAGCTTGATAGTCTATAAAATGTTATAAATTAAATTGTTAAAGATATAAAAAAATGTCTACGATGTTATTTTCAATGTTTGGAATTTTGTTAAATATATATATATATATTTTTTTTTATTTTCTGGCATAAAGCGTTTTGAGATAATATTTATTGAGCTGCGATCTTTTCAGTTTGCTTTTGTTGTAGAGCATCGTAAATATTATTTTTCAGCCCTTCTTTTATTTTATTTTATTTTTTTTGTTTTATTAAATGCTATATACTCGATGTCTCGCATAAAATGTGTACAAATGTAAATTTTATATTTTTTATATAAATATACGTTTTACATTCTCAGTACCTATATATATTTTCAGTGTTAACATAAATTAAATATATTATAGTTATAAAGTTAAAAATAAATTTAAAAAAAAAAATCGAAAAAATTGATCATTTTTAATTTTTTCTTACAATATAAATGTAATTGTATAAATATTATATAATTTTTTTTAAATTTTATTTTTAAATGCTGCTTATTATTATCGGTTTTCATTGTTCTGTATATGTATAAATATCTGTACAATATACACACAAAACAGAATTATACACAATATAATATATATCGACTTACAATACTATATAAAAGCTTGGCTGTGAGTATTGATATAAAATATGATTGGTTACCGATAATTGCTAATTTGCCTATATATAAATCAATGCTCTTTTATAAGTACTATAATAATTCGTTTGATAGAAGAAAATTAAGAATTTTGACGTTTTATGTTAAAACTTGTTGTATTTTCGCATTTATGAGCTGTCGTAATGTTAACTGGCTATAATTGTTTTTTTTTAATTTTTTTTTTTTTTGCTACTATTGATTATGATTTTTCACTAACATATATATAGATAGTAAAGTATATAATATTGTTTTTAAAGCAGCGAATGAATTAACCTAATATACTCATACATGTTTGTGCGTTTTTGTTGATAATTATTTACTTTATTATTATTTAATTTATTTATTTATTTTTTGTTTTTTCATTAATACATAAAATAGATACTACTCCATGTGTGAGCTTTTTATATAAATAAATATTATTTTGATTGAAAATATATACTACTGCTTTAGTATTTGTGTAAACTAACACTATACAAACATCAAATATAATATATAACTTATATAACTTTATATCGATTTCGGTACATATAAATTTGATTATAACTATATACGTACCAGATGTATTTCCGTGTACGGATAAATATTTTCTCTTTCCTTATGCGAAGCGAAATGATAATACTCGTAAGAATAACGTTAGATATATAGGTATATGTTAGAATATTAATCGAACTGAAATTAGATTATATCTTCAAAATTCTATTGTTAGACCTAACACCAATAAATTTTACTGAAAAATCGATTATAAAATAAGAAAAAAAAAAAATATGAGAATTTCAAAATTCTATATTTTGAAAAAAAAATAAAAATTGCGAGGGATAAATAACAGATATTAATTTTTTGTAACACTATTAATAGTAGTAGACACTTGAACTATAGGACAAAACGTCATGACGTACAATTAATTCGATCGTCATAAAAATAAAAATTAAATAATAGCAGTATTTATATATCTAATAATAACATCAAGTGCATACATACAAAAGTATAAAATGAATTGGATATGAAATAAATTATTAATTTGTCTCTACAATAAACGACTATAAGACGTATTATACCGATCTTTAAAAAAAAAAATGACAAATATATCAATATAATTTTAGCCTATATATATGCAATATATAAAAATATTATTTCAAAAAAATAAAGAAAAAAAAACGGAATTTTTTTTTTTGGTGTGTTATTGTTTTGTTGTTGGTTTCCGTAGGTTCAGTCGATGCGTGACGTCATACAGCGGCGACGGTTCGCTGAAGATTGACGATAATAATGAACAAAAGTAAGTGTGAGTTAATTTATATGGTAAGTTGGATGATATTTTTCCTTCGATATTCTCTCTTCTTTTTCACTAAAAAAAAAGTGGAAAAAATCGAGTGATAAGAAGAAAATATCATCTAACGTCTAATATAAATATACATAAATATATTATATTAAAATTTAAAAAAAAAAACGGCCAGTCTATTATAATATTCTGTCTATTCTCACTATAAATATTAATATCACAAACACACACAATTTTTATTATAAATATATAATAATATATCACTGGGCTATTATAACCCATCTTTCTTATATTCACTCACTCACTCACATTTTTATTTTTTGTATCACACTTGGTTTTTTTTTTTTTTTTTTTTTTTTATTTTTTTTTTTTTTTTCAGCTTCTGTTTCTTTCTATCTTTCTATTTTTCTTTCTGTGTATGTACATACACTTTACTAAATACACCCGCGAGCAAAAAAAAAAAAAAAAAAAATGCACACACATACACTTACTTACAATTGATGATAATACACAAACTTGGACACTTTTTTTATTGTACATTTTTATGTATGTATGTATGTATCCATGTACGTATGTATATGTGAATGTAAAGACTTTTGTTGAATGACACCGAAAAATATTGTACAATAGACGTGTGTGTCTTCAAAACTGTCCCATCTTTTTCTTTTTTAGTTTTTTTTTTTTCATCTCGCACTATTATTTTTTTTTTCTTTTTCACTTTGTGTTTCGGTTATATTGTGGTTCGAAAAATGGGTTAGGCTTTTGTTATATATACATATCGACTATTTTTCTTTTTTTATTTTCATCTTTTATTTCTTTACTTTGTACTTGCGTATGTCTGTTATATGTATTGTTGCCTTCTTTATTATATTTATATAGTCTACAGACGATTATATCTTTTCATGCTTAGGTATTATTTAATATTTTTCAATCTAAAAAAAGCATTTCTTTTTCTTCTTTATCATTATTTGATGATTTTTTTGGTTATCTTATTATTGTTCACTGTATTTTTCAATGTGTTTATATAATTATAGCTGTGTTTTATATAATTTTATAAATTTTGCTTTTTCTTTAAAATTATTCTATTTTATCGTATGTTTCAATTACTTGTATTATTACTTTTATATTTATTTTATAAAAATTCATTATTAAAGACTTATCATTTCAAAGGTTTTTATTCATGTACATAAAATATATAAGTAATTTAATATTACCAACTGGGTATTTAACAAGATTATTTGGTATTTTAAGTATATTTATTTTAAACGTATACAACAAAGTGTCCAAGGTATTAAAAAATTTTCCCTAAACCATTTTAGTATATATTTATAAATTTATAATAGAATTAAAATAAAAGGCAATAAAATTAAGTACCTGCATTACATAAGGTTTAATAATATTAAAAAAAGCCAACGATATTTTATAATTTAACAAAATTATTCTCTTCAAATAACATCACCATAATCAAAATCAATATTATAATACCCAATCATTTTTTTAAAAAATAAAATTTTCCGTAAACCAATTCATTATACATTCACAAATTAATTTACTTAACGTACAATAAATATATAAAATTAATCCTTTCCAAAATAATAACCCACATAACCCAAAATCAAATTCAAAACTCCCATACACTCTATATCCTCTTTATAAAATAATTTAATTCAAACAATATTATTACGCTTATATAAGATTATATTACATACTCCTAATTACAAGACCAATGCACATACACACTCATCGAGATATACTATATTCACGTATATATAACAGATAATATTGGATCTACCCTTTGACCTTATACACACACACACAGTCTACCATCATCAAAACGATAGGACGAGAATTTCAACGTATGATTATTATTATCATCACTCTCCTCTTCATAATTTGGATTATATTAGTATACTATAGCTTTCTCTTACTCACTCACTCACTCACTCACTCACTCGTCGACGGATCTAGTATATCTATACTACATGCATTGCATGTATATGTACCTAAACAATAATCGGATTTGACTCTTGTGGATTGACCGCGACGAAAGCTGCGCTGTATATAACGATATATATAGATGCATCTTGTGTTTGTGTGAGAGCGAAGGTGATGGACATATGTATATAGAGAGAGAGGTCCGAGGTAAACAATTCAATTATCAATCGGTTTCGCCTCTCTATATACCATTATTATATATGAAGCGATGAGGACTACCTACTAAGAGAGACCCTTTGTTGTTTAGATCTTCTCTCTGTGTTAGTATGTGTGTGCGCGCGCGCGCGTGTGTGTGTGTGTGTGTAAGTGCAGTGTAGTTTGATGATAGTATATTGCTGATAATCAACTATATATATATATATATATATATATATATATATATAAAAGTGCGTGTAAGGGAGAAATGAAAGAGGTGATAGGTATGGTAAATATTATAGATTTAGGAGGTAAAATGAAGTGACGAGTTCTTGCTGAGATATTTAACTTTTTTTTACTTTATTCTTAATAATTGTTTTGTGGAATTGACCTTTCTTTGAACTTTTGATTTATTTCGATAATTTTTCAAAATTCAATTTTTTTTTTTTTATTTTATTTTAATTGTGCTATAAAAAAAATCTTATGATGAACCAATCATAATTAAGTCACGTGGTCAATCATAGCAATCGCAACACGAAGAAATCGAGGTTGAGAATATAAAAGTCTCATAATTCTTTTACTAAAAAAAAAAATGGCCTAATTACATTTTTAGTAATATTTCTATTGAAACGCTGGTCTCCCCTATAAACAATATGCATCTCAATAGTCTTCGTGAGTTGATATTATAGGGTATAGAGGTTTGTGTTATCGATAAGGATAACAAAAAAAAAAGAAAAAAAGGAGAAATAGTTTGAGTTCTCATGTTTAAGTCACCATACAAAAATATATAGGGGAGAGCGGGGCTGAACTATACGATTTTTTTTTCAGCAATTTTTTTTCTATTACTAAATCAAAGAAATAAATTTTAAAGAAAATGCAGACTTCTAACTTGAGATGTCAGAAAGCCCCTCAATTTTTTTCAAGTCAAAATATTAAATTTTGTGACTTGTAGAGAGCACAATCATTGAAGTAATCATTATTCGCAGTATGAAAAAGTTATGGGGGTAAACTGTACGATCGCTAGGGCTAAACTGTACAAAGTAACACAAAAGTTGCAAATTTTAATTTTTTGGTTCGAAAAAAATTTAGTGGCTTCTTGATAGGTCTAAGTTTATAATCTACCATCAGAAAAAAATTTTTCATTCATTAGAGAGCAGAAAAAAAATTGCAAAAACCAATTCAAAATTACCCCACTTTTCGCCTGTCTATTAATTTAGCATTTATTGCATTATTTTTTAATTTATTTTGTTATCACTGTATACTTGTAATTGTGGGTCAAACAGTTACATGTGCAGTATCTACTACATCTATATTACCAATTTTTCGCCTCAAAATGCTTATTTTGACCTAAACTTTATTTAAACGTTGTGTAAGGGTAGCGTGTAGTTTAGCCTTAAGGAATCGTACAGTTCAGCTCCAGGAGTAGCTTTTTTACATTCAAAGTAATGTAAAAATGACCAGAGTTAATACATCGATCCGTTAAAAAAGGACAATATTATTAACGCCGCTACTAAAGAACTGGCCAATTATCGGATTGCCATAAAAATTAGCGAAAAAAGTCGAAAAATGGATTTTTTTCGTGTTAAAATTTTGTTTTGCAGTGAAATCCGTTGATTTCTAGTGCGAAAACTCGAGAGTGATAGCTCAATTAAATCTACTATGTTTAATAAACAAATTAAACTGATTAACATAAAAAAAATCTCGTCGACCAGTTCAACCCCCGTACAGTTTAGCCCCGCTCTCCCCTAATTGTTTCAAAAGCGGAAGTATGTAATCGCGTGATCGGTAGAGCTATTTGATAAAAAAAAAAAAAAAAAATTAAAGAAAAAAAGCTTTATCTATATGCCAAATCGACTTTTTATATATAGAATGTAAGAATAACATTTATACCTATGTATTACGTAAATACCCTTACTGATCCTCTCTAAAACTCTCTCTTGGCTTATAGTTTCGAAGCACCTCAAACATCTTTTTTTTTTATGTTACAAATCATGTAAAACAGAACAATATTTTACAGAACATTAATTAATTTCTTTTTTTTTTTTTTTTTTTTTTTTTTTTTTTTTTTTTTATTTTTTTTTTTTTTTTTTTTTTTTATTTTTTTTT
>JAPYZE010002746.1:0-16226 GCA_030522805.1 Leptomastidea abnormis
TATGAAAAAGACGTGTAATTTTTGATCTAATAATAATTATGTTTGTATTGAAAATATGTATTAATTAGTTGTGTTGAGAAAATTTGAGAAAATTTTTTTCTGACATGAGGATGATGGGGTAATTTTATATATATAAGTTTTGAATTACGTAAGATACTTAGATATATTGAGGAAAAGTCACGGGGTTTTTTAAGGGTTTTTTTTTATTATGATGGTTGCTACAGTGGTGTTGGCATGATTATTGGTTTCTATTGATATATACGTAAAACAGCTAATTTTCATGATTTTTTTTTTCGTATATATTATAGATGATGTACAAATCGCGATATATCTGTCGATGATGAGTTTAGATTTTGTAAGAAATGTTATAGAGGGGGCCGAGCCCTTTTACTTTTTTTTTTATAAGCTTGTAAGAACAATAAAATAGTAAGGTGTTACATTCATAAATGAAAGAAAGAGAGAAAGGGAGAATATTTTTCGATTATTTCGATTCGAATCAATTTATGCTAAAGGCTAAGTGAAAATTAAATTTTGATATATACAATTGGTATATATACAAGGGGATACAGTGCAAAGGTCGGGTTATATGGTGGGTTTCAAAAGAATGGTATGTTCGAATAAATTATTTAAAATAATTTTTAAAATTTATTTTTATTTATTTATTCATTTATTTATTTTAAATTCAAGCCAAATCTACAGAATACATTTCTTTTAATCACCAGAATCAGACATACAATTAATGAGATCATTTTTCTGTAAATAGACTCTAGCAAATATATCTCTTTCTCAAAAGCGCGTAAAAAATCCAATGCATCTTAATTAATCCACGAAAACAAAAAAAAAAAAAAGAAATAAAAAAAAAGATAAAAGAACCTCTATGTACAAAATCAAGTTGCAAAGTAGTAGTAGGTAGTACAAAGCGGGACCTTTTATAAAACCTGATACAAATCGGAACGTCACGAATTGTGCTTATATATACTATATATAAGTATATACTCGACAAGAGAGCAGCGCCTCTTTCTCCGTTCGTCCTTAAAAAAAACCTCCGACGAAGCCGCAATACTTAAAGGAAAGGCTAATATAGAGAGGGAAAGGAAGGGATAGGCTTATTCTAACACAATATTCGATATAGAGACTACGCCCGGGCCCGCGCATATAGCCATAAATTTCTGGGCCGCGAATTGTGTTGAATTGGGCCGCGAATTGTGTTGAATCTGTTAAATAGGATAGAAGAGGGGGATTTTCGCAATAGCCACTGTGTATATATAGGAATAGGGCAAAAAAGAGAGAGAAAGAGAGAGAAAGAGAATAAGTACGGCCGGGCGCGCCGGGACAATGGGAAAAAAATCGGCAATCGACACCTCTTTTTCTGTGTACCTATACTTATACATCTATCTTTCTCCTTCAACTATTGCCTTTGCTGCTATATGGATGATGATGATGATGATGCTGCTGCTGCTATAGCGCGCGGGCAAAAGTTAGGGTGAGGCCTATAGAGGCCTTTTTTTTTATCTTATACTACACCGCGATCGGACCTGCGATCTTATACTTATAAGCGCCGAATAATAATCCTTCGTATACCTTTTATATTGAGATTTTCAACTCTGTGTAATAATATATAAGGATAGTATCGGTATAGTATAAAGACTGTAAAGAAGGAGGAGGGAGGGGGATCATTTTTTATTGCTGCAATTAAGGCGCTACGAGGAGGAGTAGGAGGAGATATATTCAGCTAGCTCTATTATATATATTTGAGATATATCTGATAGTGCTGCGATCTAACAAGCGACTTAATACTCGATTCTTTTCTACTGTTTTCTTTTTTTATAAAGTAGGTATGTATCAGGTGACGAAAGATGCCCTTCCCGTTTATGTGCATTGTACACCTATTAGTATATATTGAAAGAGAACTTCCCAAAAAAAGGGGCATAACCATATGCGCATCCGCATTTATGAATATGTATTCATTCTTTTTTTTTTCTTTTATATGCATGCATTAAATATACACAAAGCAGAAATTTTCGGTAAATAATGGATATGAGTATTGTTGGTGGTGGTGAAATAATAATGGATATTAGATGAGAGAGACTGTGGGGATGTGGAAGTATGCTTGTATGTTGTTGTTGTTCTACTGTATATTATGTATAGGAAGCTATGCATTATAGAGGATATAAGTGTATGATCGCGGAAGGGATAAGCTGCTACTGCTTCTACTGCTGATGGTATAAATGATTCTAGTTTTATTTCAAAATTTTGCATGTGCATTGAATTTTTTTTTTTTTAATCTTTTTTATTATTTCGGAATGTGAAGCAAGGATATGTTGGTATATAAGGTATGTGTTTGATGATTTTTCGTGTGGAAAAATTGTGATTTTTTTTTTTTTTTCATGTTTAATGATTATAGGTGATTGGTGTTGTAGGAGGGATTTTATGTTATCTGTTATGGATTACGTGAGTAAATAAGGTATGTGATGGGCTCGTAATATGTATATGTAAGTGTTAAGAAACGCAATTTATATGTATACGGGTATAATATTATATGTTTACGAGTAATAGTTTTTAGTAGTGTAGGTATATATGAAGTTGAGAAGGATCAAGTATAGATGAATAGATAGATAGATTTGTGGATATATGGGGTCGAGTATATCTAATGCAATGAATTTATGTATGTGTGTATGTGTATAGGTGTACTTGCTACTGTATGTCGAATCGCGAGTAAAAAGATAACATTCTCTTCTTAATTAACGCCTATGATGCTTATGAGAAAAACATATGATGAGTGTGTGTGTGTGTGTGTGTGTGTGTAGTTTTTTTTTCTTCTTTTTTTTGGTTTTAATCTACTTTATTGTTTTTCGGCTTGCACAAGTTGTAGACTTAATTTTGTATGGTTTTTATATTTATTAAAAGAAAAACTTTTGGCTAAGAAAAATTATTGGGGATAGTATGAAATTTTCATTTTTTTTTTAAATTTTTTATTGATGGTCTGTATTTTGGGTTGATCTCTTTATACATATTGGTACCTGGTAGCACTTTGTACTACATACTATGTTATTTAAATTTCCATGAATCCATTAAAAGAAACATACTAACCATTGCTTTGATTAAATTAATTGACGTGTTTATATACAAACATTATAAGTTCACTGAATTCAATGAAACAAGACTTAAATAAATAGTTTTCTCTGTGTATAATTGTAGGTATAGCTACACTTATCTTGTACTTGTTACAAATAATCCAAATCGATTCGATAATAAAATAAATCTCTTTCACCACTGATCAAATTAAAAAATAAACGAAAAACCAATAAAAAGAAAAATTAAATCAAACATTATATATCTCATAGATTAAGAAAATAAATAAATATCTCGTTACACAACAATATAACAAAAAAGGAGGGAGGACCAAACTACACTGACTTGCCCAATCTAAAGAAAAAGTGAGAGAGAGAATGCACACAGACATTACATCTTTCCTTTTTTTTTTCATTCCGCCTTATCTTAACACGCGTCGAAGAGGAGAGAATAAAAATAAGGCCGGTTCCCATAAGAAATATATATACTATACTATATATACAGAGATAAATATATATAGTTAAAAAAAAGACTATAGGCTCTTTCTCTCGCGTGACTCGTACGTTTTCGCGCGCCGCGCGTGAAAATCGTCCTGGTGTCTTTTACACGCTATATTATATACAAACATAAGCGTGTGTAATGTAACAAACGTCTCACCTCTATATAATAGTTTTATACATATAATTTTTTTTTTTTTTATTATATATCTCAGTTTTTATTCTCATCACCCAAGCAATATTCATATACTTACGCACAAGATTATTTCGTTTTTTAAGTTCCTTGGTATGTATATATTAATATTAACTATTCAAATTCTTTATAAGTAAGTATATGTATAAGTATACGATCGTGTTAATGGAGCGGCTGTCCTCCAGAGTCAACTTTGTCGATCATATAGTCACGAGTGACTGAGCCATAGAAAAAGAAGGAAAAAAAAAAGAAAGGGTGGGGACATCGCGATGTTCTTTACGATCCAAGACGCTCAGTAATAGAGTGTACTTATAGCTTGTTTTACAGCTGTCTTCTATATATATATATAGGTACAGCTATTGTAAGAAGCTCGACGTCTTCTATGATTTGTTTTGTTTGTTTTCTCTATTATAGGTATACATCCCTCTTTTTTACCTTTTGTAATCGATCGTGATTTGCGAGAAATTCGCCTGTGTAATATTTTATGTATAGGTACACATTGATATACGTATAAAGTATTATTTATCAGTTAATACGTCTCTGGTACATACCTACTTATATATGTTATTACAACTTGTATTTTAACGTAGTATTTTATGATTTTATGCAAAAGAGGAGAAGTCGTTTGATTTTAGGACCGTCATTATATACTTTATGAATTGTGTTTGTGTTTGTGTTTGTTGGCAATAATAGATATTTGTGTTTAAATGCCTCTAACCAACTTTTTTTATTAATGAACACTATGTGTGCTTAAAACAATAAATCGATACATAGATTATAGGTAGTATTTGTGTGTGTTGTTATTATGCTGCGTAATGAAAAATTTCAAACGTCGTTAAAATTGTACCTTCATGGATTTTTAAATTTGATTTTATTATTTTTACTAGGTATTAATTTGAAGTGAAATATTTTTGGGAAGGGGCTTGCTGGTATTTGGTTTGTGTGGTTTATTACCTATATTGAAGAAGAATTAAATTATATTAGCATGTCGAATTTTTGAACTAAGAGAAGATCTAGGTATAATGAAAGAGAAGTAAGGAGGAAAATAATAAAGGTGTGAGTTGAATACAACAAGTTTATATTTTTTTATTTTTATTTCTATAGTAATAATAAAAGTTTAAAACGTCGATATAAAACGTCGTATATATAAAGCAGTTGAGAATATATATTGCAGCATACTAACTTCGATATATCTCTGCAAATAAAGAGAACTTGAGTTTTAAATACTAACGTGAGCTAAGCAATTTGTCGGAGGCCGTGACTTTTTTGAAATGAAGATGTCCTGATAAAATAAAATAAAAAAAAAAAGGTCGGCGTGAATCAATGGTAGTGTAGGTGTATAGGTATATAGTTGGTTGAAAATTAACCATTGGTGTGTGTTTTTTTTTTTTTTTTTTAATCGTTACTAGAATTGACGTTTATTCACGCTATACGAGATTACTCTATATGTATACAACAGTATTACACTATACACTTATAGTTGTTGATGCAGTATAATTGCCTGTTTTAATATCGAATACTAGGTTATTCATAGTGTTAATATACATCGATTTTTTTTTTGTTAACTATGCTGTACAGTTGATCTTTTGTATCGTTTATTTTCCTATTAATTCGCATTTGTATATTTATTTTTTCTTTTCTATGTAATGATTATTATTTGTTATGTTACAGTATATAGATATTCTTATGGTTTCGGTAATAAATGTCGGTATTCCGGTGATTAATTACCTTTCTTTCTCTTTTTATTTATTTATTTTTTTTTTATTCTTGCGAATGTAAAAGCGCAATATATATTATAGTGTCGAGTTATATTATTATGGGAAAATATCTCGAGAAACGCAATGATAATGAAAGAGAGTATAATAATAACAACAATAACAACGAACGATGTAATGATGAAAAAAGATTTTAAAGTAACGATAACAATACTTATATATATACTTTGTTAAGTGTGTATAATAAATATTGGTTTTTAGTTATGATCTAGACGTAGGTAGTATAGGTGCACGTAATATAGCAAATAATAAGACTTTTATTTTTTTTATCTTGTATCAATAAATGAAAATAAATAAATAAATTGATAACAAGATTTAATTTAAATTAAAATATAAAAAAACAAAAATAATAACATAATTAATAATAATATTTCGTCAACGTAATTTACAAACAGTACCTATAATACTTCACTTTTTTTACCAATCGATAATCAGTAGGTAAATAAACTACTTTTAAACTTGCGCCTAAGGACATTAAAAAAAAAAAATCAAGTTACTCATAGACTGCAAAAAAAAAAAAAAGGGGAGGGGGGTCTCGCGTAGTTTAAGAGAGTATAAGCCAACGCGCGTGATATACATCACTCATATAACATTTCATCACCGCATAATTATTACCGCTGACTTTTTCGTAAGTCTCTTCTCCACCTCCTCTTTTCTTCAGTATTACTTACATACAAGCCTTCACACTTTGCAAAAAAAAAAAAAAAAAAAAAAAAGATTCCCTACCATCGTATATAATCTAGCTCGTAATTTTTGTATGTGACATTATTATATATATCGTATTATATGCGTCATTCTTATTATGCATAGTATATATAACTTATTGGCTTTAGTGAGAGGAACGCATATTATAAAAGTCACCTTCGAAATTTAAAAAGATAAAAAAATAAAAGGTTATCGATCTACAAAATCAGTTTGGTCTATATACCGCCCGGGGTGTGTATTATATATTGTTGTTAAATAAGAATAAAGACAAGAGACTATCCGGATGATGATAAAATTGACTCATCGAAATCCGACGTACATAAGAAATATATACATATAGGTGCGCCTTAAGAGGAAAACTTTCTATTAATACTTACGTTTGTATTACACGCGAGAAATATTTGCGCCCCCAGGAGGAAAAAAAAAGAGAGACGCGTCAAAAGCTTTTGTTCCCGTCCGTGTATAGAATGATAGTATTGCGCTTACGACTCTGCAACTTGGTGCCCTTCGACCGCCTCTTTCTAATATACTTGCACACTTGCAGATTTGACTTTTATTATATTTCATCTTTTAGTTGTAGTTACAGATGTACTTTCTTGCGCGTGGGAAGATGATGGTTACATTATGAGTTTATATATATATATATACCTAAATATACCTTTATTTTATTGCTGTAAATCACGACTTTGCGATTTTATAAAATAAAAAAAAAATTAAAAATAAAGATGTTCGATCTTTTAGCCATAGAATTTGAGTTTAGTACAGGAATAAGTCTATGGTTTGGCTTGTTATTGAGTAATATTTTTGCAAAAATATTTCTCGCCCACATTTTTTTTGGAAATTTTAAAAACAATATTTAAGAGAAACAATAATACAGTGTAATGGTACCATGTTACATAATACTGTTCTCCAAAAAAAAAAATAACACTTTAAAAATCATTGAAATTAAAAAAAAGCTCTCTGCAAGCTCTCTCCAAACTGTTTCAACTTCGATTTCGTTCATTGCAGAATATATCATAGTATATATATTACGTATAAAATTTCTCGGTCGATCCCGCCTTAGCAAAAAATATTAATCATCACGCGATCATATATACATATACATTTACCAGTTGCGTCAAAAATTTTTTAACTAGTTACAACGAAGAAAAATCCGCGAAACCGGTGAATCAGCTACATGGCATCTATATTACTGTGATTGGTACCAATGTTAGAAATTTGCCATCGAGAATATTTCTTTTTTTATTTTGCGGGAACGAGTGTGAAAGAATGAGGTTTTATTGTCTATAAACCTTAATATTACGTTATATTACGTGGCACATATTATATAGAGGTATAATAGCAATTGCATCTTTTCTGGACCATTAGATATTTTATTTCTCTCTGGGATTTAACATCATATTATAAATATGATATGAAAACGTCTATGTTTAGGAATTATAATATACATATCTATATAATTTAAGAAAGAAAACGCATGAGAAAACTCGCACGAGGATTATATCCTACTTTTTTTTTCAAAAAACTTATTTTCTATTGCACCAATCTAGGTATACATATACATATTTCTTATGATGAGATTAAAATTTTTTTTGTTTGCAAATAAACTTGGAGTGTTTATATCTTTCGAAATTGAGACGTTGATGTTAAATTTTATGTAGCGATTGATTTCTTTCTTTTTTTTCTTTAGTTATTATATCTCTTACTTATTAAAGGGGAAGCTTATAAGTCTGGACAGATATGGTCAAATAAATATTATTCTAGGTTTATAAGTAAGTAGATAAAAAAAAAAGAAAATAAAATTGCAAAATTGTTGCGTAAGTTATTCATTAAAATTGATTTGAAAGCATGTGTATGTACCTGTATACAAAAAAGAGATCTTTCAAGTATCCTCTTTATATACATACCAATACCAAATATAATAACACGAAAGTTGTAATAATAAAAATATATAATCGATAAAACCACATGCGCCAATACCAGACAGTTTTAATACATATTTTTTCATCCTACCTATAAACTAAGAAATTTAGCATTTATAGCATCTTTCTTTCTCTCTCTCTCTCTCTTTTCAATATAACAATTTTAACACTAATGAATTCATTAATTCACAACATTTATTACAGATTATACGAGGCGCGTACAGAAAAGTATTATATGCATTACTAATTTCGCGCTTTATTCCTATTATACGTTTTATAAAGCTATTTTATTTTAAGAGTAATATTTTTTTTTTAAATTCTTATTCTGCAATTAGCTTTGCTTAATTACATTTTGATAAGTATGACATAATTATTACTTAATCCAGGTGTGTGTATGTGCATATAAGTATGTACTTACTCTTGCTATACACAACGTATATAAAGAAGAGAAAATAAAAAAAAGAAAGAGAGCCCGGGAAACGTCGTGAGCGGAAAATCGTGGGAAGGGCAACTTTTTTTTTTGGGAGGTATAGTCAGAGAAAACATGATTATAAAAGGAGAACTTGAAAGAGAGAGAGAGAGAGAGAGAAAGAGTGACAGTTGCATTGTTGGTAATATATACCAGAGAGAGCAATGAGTAAAAGAAGAAGAAGAAGAAGAAGGTGGAGGAGGTGGAGGAGAGGCTTGCTTTTTGAATACATCAATGCAAGGGAAATCTGATTTATACAAGATATGTATGCACCTATAGTGCACACGAGAGACAGCTATTCACGTGTTATTATTAATTAGTGTTGGACTTGTGTAGTATATGTACCTCCTATATATATATACACACGCGAAACGCGACTTATTATGTTCGGACTCACCTTTTATTTGCATATACCTACTATGGGTATAGCTTTACTTACTAGATTTATCATAAATGTATTAAAATAGAAATGTTTTGCTTATATATTTCTGGCGCATATATAATATTGTGTGTACATGTACTTATATATATATATATATATATATATATATATATATATATATATATATTTGCTAATCGTTACTTCACGCAACTTTTGACTTTTTTTTTTGTCCAACCACTTATAATTGAAATAATTTTTTGCGTCTATACCACGTTAAAATTAATTGAAATTTTTTTACTTTGTCATTATTTTTTTCAATTTTTTTTTTTTTTGTTAACTAAGCTGGGTGCGTATATGTAATGAATTCTCTGAATGGACTTGCACTTAGGATCGAGTGAGAGAATTCATTAGAATTTAATAGCTCGCTATATTTCAGGTCAGCAGCTACAGCTATACAGCAGCAACAGCAGACACATCAAATATCTTCTCTATATACCCATTACATTTGTGTATGTACATCTTTCTCTTTTTCTTCTTGCATACTTACTTAACTTATACTCTGAAGAAGAAAATATCTCATCCATTGTGAAAATTAAACCATCTGTGCGCGTACATGTTTATAATAGCACAGTAGATACTTATATATTGAGTGTAGGTACTCGATTGCGTAATAATTCGGAGATAGAGTAAAAAGAGCAAATCAAAATTTTACGCGTGCACGCGCGTGTGCGATATAATATAATGCAATTGCGATATTCTTTCTCGCGCACCAAAAAAAAAGAGCCGGAATAATCTATAGACTCGTTATACTTTGCTATATATAGGTATATATATCCCTGACCGTTCAACAAAAGCGCAGCTTCTCCCACGTCAGGTAAATATAACCCATCTCTTTTAACATTTTCCTTCGCGTATATATACTGCACTTATATACGCTCTATGTATTCTATATACTAGCTCTCCCTTTATTATACAAACACACATACAAATCTACCTGTATATACCGCAGACCTATATAGTATTGCGCAATAAGCTTGACATTGACACTCCGCGTGAGAAGTTGTATACAAGTAAAGAGAGAGAGAGATAGAAAATTGGTATTTATACATACTGGAAACCCCCGCAAAAGAAATAAAGAAGATATTTCATATATTGCATTTTAACTCACTTTACACTGCCTCAGCTGCGATTTTCTATGATGAATTCTTATACTAATATATCTTACTGCTACTTTATTACGCCAACGCGCTAATAAATTAATGTCGAAATTTTCAATTTTCTTTATATATACCTATATTACGTAGTAAAGAAATCAAAATTTCTCATACCCCGCTCTGCTACCACCTTCTTCTGTCTTTGTAAACATAAGGTATTACTACGCGTGTATGTATATTATAAAACGATCATTGAATCGATGAATCACTATTATGTATCGGCATATAATCGATATATTCGCGTTTCATATACAGTCATAATAATCATCTGGCGCTATTTTGCAATATTATATTGATATGACTTTCTTTGGTATGTGTGTGTGTAGTACAAAAGTGACAGTTGTATCATTGTCGCTATAATACCTTAGTTATAGATCAGAATCTTTAAGAAGTGTATTGAGATTGTATTTGAAGGTTTATAAAGAGGGTTTGTATATAAATTGGAGTAACTAATGTTGAAATCAGTAAGATGACATATTATAATGATTTATGTTGGCTTGTAATAAATACTATTATTTTATAATAACTAGTGAGTTTTAATATTTGATAAATTGGTGATTAGTTGGGAATTCAATTTTTGTTTTTTTACCTGAATTTTTTAAAATTAATTTTAAAAAATATATTTTTTTATTTTTTTTTCGTGTGGAGAAAGTGAGATAATTTTGTTTTTGAATTTTCTTGCGAAATAAATAATTTTTATTTATTAAATTAAAAAAAAAAGAATTCTTCAATTTTTGTAAGTGAAATTACATTTGTACGTATATAAATGTAAATTCATTCCCCACAAAACCAATTTTGTTGATTTCAATTTAAGAATCGATATGAAAATAAAAATCGATAATTTGATTAAATTTTGGCTTATAATTCGATTACAAAACCATCAATATTGTAAATTTAATATTGTACAGACAGTGAATAGAAAAAAAATAAGATAATAGAACGATATACACATCATTTTCTATTTGAAATGAAAATTATGACGAGATGATGCACATAATATTATATATCAAATGAAAGATAAATTAAAAAAAAAAAAGAAAAAAAATTAATCTGTCCATTAAATAACAAAAACGAACGTGAGTATATTCTCGCGCGTGTTTCCCGCATCGATATATAAATTCACGATTACGTATAAATCTCAAGACACACAGAGTTAATAAAATATATTTATATATTAACTCTATAACACAGAGCTTTTAAAAAAGAAAAATTTTTAATTACAAATAAATAAGACAATAAGGAATCTTAATTAAGATCTACGAGTTATACAGTCATATCACATAAACACCAAAAATTACTAGCCTCATTTCGTACTTTTCACTCAACTTTATATTTCATCCTTTTTAAAACATATACACCTACATACACAAACATAAAAGTACGCATATATTAATTTTTCCGGAAGAGTCTTAAAACATACACCTATATATTAATATTTTCTCTCTTCTCGTTTTTTGATTTCGTAATATAAGAGAACAAACTTTTTTTTTTTTTTTTGACTTGCGCAATCACTTTACAATATCGGTAACGTTATAGTGTGTGGTATGGTATATACTTAAAAAGCAGCAAACCATCTCATCGTACATATTAAACATCATTTCCAATTTCACCTACTCTTACTTAAATATCACACTGTTCTCATCATCACTTATCCACAAAAAAAAAAGCTCATGATCCAATCCCTCTAATTTAACTCGCATACATAAAAGAAACGACAATTTTGATTGATTTACAAGAGAATCTCATCTTCCCCTTTATTCTACATTCAGTATGGGGTTCATCTACCAAGAATCTATCAATCTCCATATATTCTTTGTTTCGCGACACCTTTTAAACTCATCATCATCATCTTGCAAATACTCATTTCTTCCCTATACATACTCTTATAGAGTACAATAATTGGTCGGGAGCACATAAGAATATAAGCGCACTTGTATTATATACGATCGCATATACTTATACTTACATAAGCCATTGCACTCTCTTTTATATACAGAATATATATAGGTACCATACACCTTACGTATACCTACATACTATATACCTATACTGTATAGACTAATGTTGCGCTCGTTATTCACGGAAATATCGACTGTTAGGTAGGTATATTAATTGTTAGAACGTTGCTCTTTTTAAACGATCTATTCGATATATACCTATACACACGTGGTAGTTTTTTTAAAATTTTTCAACGACGATATAGATAAATAAACGTGTGTGTGTTCATCTTACGTATATATGCTGCTGCTGTCTATATATAATTTAAGAAGCCTCTCAATTATACATGTAATATTTGTAAATAGCGTGACCGAAATTTAAGAAAGAAGTATATAGGAGGAGGGAAGGAGGTGTAGGTGAAGATTATAATAAGGTGATGTATGAATATAATCACTTGCTTATAAGATTCTCTGGGATTAATTTTTAATTGGGAATTATTGAAAAATTATGAGGGGAAAGTTATATAGTGTAATATGGACGATTGGATGATTGATGAGTGTTATATTATTTTATTAGTGTATGGTACCAATTTTATTGAATGGATATATTTCTATATGTATGGGTAATAGGAAATTAAAGCTTTAAAAAGCTATGATTATAAGAGATGGTCACACTCAATTTTTGACTTGCTACTGTTGGCTGAATTTTATGAATTATAGTAACATTAAATATATAAATGTATTCACGTAAAAATTATAATAGTACGTATAGTCTCGAGTTATGAATAGAAAATTTACTTGAAGTAGATACACTCATGTGCAGTACTATGAAATGGCAAGTGTAGGTATATATAAGTAGCCGCAAAGAGATAGTTAGTTTTGCGAAGACGAAGAAGAAAAAAAGGGAAGTTGGTAGTAGGGAAGGAGTAAGTTAAAAAGAGATTAGAAGGAGGGGTAGTATAGTAGTATATTGAGTTAGAGAGTTTTGCTCGTGTTCGCTTATGTATATGTACGCGATATCATTATCGTTTCCTTTCTCGCACGTATGTATATATTTTACTACTACTACTACTACTACTCTCTACTATTACTACTACAACTTACTTTCCCCCCACTATCTCTCTCTATATATATAACTCTATTCCTTTCGCATTCCATCGAAATTGGCTGCGTGTGTATGTGTGCGTTGCGCACTTTTTATGGTATAAAATCCTACATATACATCACATACACACATTGAAAAGCTGCTACTTACTGCTGACTGCTGCTGCTGCACACCTGTCTTATTATATATGTAGGTATATAGTCAAATACCTCCTCCTCCTACTACTTCAGCTCTATCTTCTTCTTTTCTTACCTTGTCTAACTCTTTTATACCTCGCTCTCTCAGCCTATACCCCACCTCTTATATAGTTTATTGAAACGAATGAGCCAGCTTGGTGCGTGACGGACGGGAGAGGTGTATGTATAGCTGCGTTTCATGGAGGTACTATACTACTACTGCTGCTCGTTTTCACTGCGGCTTTTCGAAAGCAGCTGGTTAAAGAAAAAAGAAAGAGAAAGAGAGAGAGAGAAGAAATTTTTGAGGTTTTATTTTGGAGTAAGGACAATTTGAATTTTTTTTGGAAATTTTAAAAAAGAAAATGAAAAAGTGGTAAGATGATGGATATTATATTTTGATTTCGCGAGTGTTGTTATTGTTATATTATTTATTATTTAGGATTTAATTTTTGTTGTGGGGTTTATTTAATTGTATTTGTTGTTGTTTTGGCATTTATGGGAGTATAGGTATGTGATACTTGCTGGCTAATTGGTATCTTTTTTTTTTTCATTGAGTAACGCACTGCTGTTACTTTTACTTTCTTTTTTTTTTTATTTATTCTGGTGATAATGACGTGGGTGGTATCAGGAAGATTATGTTACTTACGTTTTATGTAATCGTTTATTTTTTTTTGTCTATGGTTTATTGGTGTTAATATTATTTTTTTTTTCATTTTTTTAATTTAATTGTAAATTTGTTTGATTATTTATTGTGCGTGAAAAGTTAATTTTATTTATTATTATTCATACTTAGTTTTTAGTATGTATGAAGCACGAATTATATATATTTTGTTACATAAAAGTAAATTATTCATATATACAATACAAAAACATTCCAGTCACTGTAATACTTAAATTTAAAAAAATTATCTTTTTTATTTTTATCTCTCATATTTAGACAACTCTACACTACATACACAACATAGCATGTCTCATTTTTTTTTTTTTTTTTTCATAATTATTATTATAACGCACCAAAAAAAAAATGTTTTATATTATACAAGCGTGCTTAAAATAATATACTACAACTACAGCGAGCTTTGAAAATTAGCTCTTGTAATATACTTACATCTCGCAATATCATCTCTCTCTCATTCACCTCAAAAGGAGGATAAATCAAAAAAAAAAAATTTTTTTTTAATGTACAGTTGCGTATGCATAGTAATAAGTAGAGGAGAAAAAAAAATGTCTAATTGAATCTTCACTCACCAATGCAGAAATCCTTGGTACCACTCACTCGCGAAAGAGATCATCAGTAGTTTTGCAAATAATCACTTTACTTCTTGGAATTTGGCCAATCTTAGGTATAGTAGCACATCGAAACTACATCATCCACACATACCTTAAAAAAAAAGGAAAAGAAAAAGTAAAAAGAAAAATTCCAATGAAAAAGAAAACGGTATTTGTACATATCTATGTATATATTAAAAGAAGCACGCAAGTTATATATAGGAAGGGAAAGTTGTCGTCATCCAAGCGTCGTCGTCGGTCTCACATATATACATACAACATCACACAGACACTCTCTTTCATCGATTTCCATCTTTGAAATTCATTTCATTCAATATTCAATATATATCGAGGCCATTAAAAAAAAAAAATTATCATCTCTCTTTCTCTCTTTTTTCGCACTCAAAAATTATCTTACATCTTCACAAAACGCACTTTATATATACCGATATAAGCTTACTTCATTACAACACTATATGTAAGCGCCAATCCCTAAAAGAAGATCATCTATATTTATAAAATTATATACACCACAGCACCGGTTCATATAATCCAATGATCAAAAAATCTATGCTATGTAACACACATAGCCCGAGATAGGGTATGAGAGAGCGCGAATTATAATCCGCGCAATGGAGAACAGCATGGATGATGATGATAAAGATGAATCCTCTAGAGAGAGAAAGAAAGACTCAGACTTCCATCCCGCGGGAGGCGTGTACCTATATATACCACATTGCAGCAATAGGTATACCGTGATCTCTTAGCATATATAAACCGCGAGTTTGAGAGAAAGAAAGATAGACTTGAAGATCGTGGATTTATCGGTAAAAAGAAAAAGAGATGAGGGGGCAGGGTAAGGCTTGGCACTTGCGCTTGCTTCGCGCGCGCGTCACGACTTAAACATCTTTCTTCTTCTTTCTTGCGAAAGACAGTAGAGACTATAGAAGTTCGCGCATTCCCCGGGAGGTATATACTGGTACCATACATACTTTGGTCTACTAGACGAAAAGGAGAGCGAATATAAAGTAGTGTGTATATTTTTAGCCTATTATTATGTGTGTGTGGGTGTATGTAGATTAGAGTTGCGACTTCCCACTGCGCTCTGATTTTTCGACTTTTACCTTTTTTTTTTTTTTTGGTGGAGAACATTTTTTTGTGACGGTGAAGATGGATGAGAGTAGGGTGTTTAAATTTTTTTTTTTGTTCTGGGGTGTCAGGTGCATTATGTTTTGTTATATGTTACTTTTTTTTGTATTTTTCTTTTTTTTTTTTTTTTTCATTGGAAATGTGTTATTCAATGCGGTTTTGATATAGAGAGATACGGAAGAAAGTGTATAATATACGGTAAAATTATTAAACTTGTTGTTCCTTTTTCTTTTTTTAATTATAAAGTAGAAATGCTAATTATGTTAAGAAGAAGAAAAAAAAATTGTTATGTGTATATGTATAATACGTAATAGCTACATACAAGGAAAAAAATATACTATGTAGTATATGTACATTTTGA
>JAPYZE010002747.1:0-15811 GCA_030522805.1 Leptomastidea abnormis
ATAATAATGTTATAATGTCAGTATAACAGTTATAATAATGTTTTAATGGCAGTATAACAGTTATAATAATGTTATAATGGCAGTATAACAGTTATAATATTGTTATAATAGCAGTATAACAGTTATAATATTGTTATAATAGCAGTATAACAGTTATAATATTGTTATAATGGCAGTATAACAGTTATAATATTGTTATAATGGCAGTGTAACAGTTATAATAATGTTATTACATAAGCAAGCTAAGTTATGTTCATATTTTTGAAGATGTTTTTTTTTCTCCGGTTGATTGAGCTAACTATTATAATGATATAAGTAATTTATTTGCGTTAATATTGAATGTAACATGTGTGTTTACTAGTTTTGATATTAGATATGTTTTGTTTTTCATTCGAGGTATATAGTGATATTGATGATGTTTGGACTCTGGTCGTGAAAATTTTGTAAACAGCTAATGTTGAATTTTTGCGTTTTATTTTATTGATACGTCATAAAAATATATTGCAAATGTAGTTTTGTAGCAATAAAAAAAATATTACATGATGTAAGAACAGAAAGGAGCGAGTTTAATGATACTTTGTTGTATTTATTAGGTAAATATATACATTGTTTTCGTAAAATAATTTTTATACTTTAATCATAATAATTTTTCATTGGTGTAACAGAAGTCATTTGATTGAGATAAGGATAAATGAATAAAAATCAAATAAAAAGATATTTTTTCAGAATTTCTTTATTGGCTTTTTTACACAAATGCTCGGTAGCATGTTTCATTGAAATCAATTGCAGATTCCTCCATTAAAACAATGTTTTTTTCTTGCGACAAATAAAAAAAAATAAATAAATAAAAGAAGACACATTGTTATGCATACATTTTTTATAACGTATATTACGAAGAAAAAAAATTTAATTGAACTACAAACAAATTACACACATTTTACATACACAATTAAACTTTACACATACAACTTACAGAACGAAAAAAAAAACAAAAAAAAAAAATTAATTTGAAAACCTTTAATGAAAAAATATATATCTATTCCAGCCTATGTACAGTAATTTTTATTTAATTTTTTTTTCTTGTCTAGATTCTTTGAATAAAGTTTTTTTTTAAGAATTAGATGCTTAAGAAGAGGCACAATAAGAGTCAAAGAACGAGAGAATGTACAATAAATTTTCCTATCAATAGTATACAAGATAAGATTAGACGCGCGCATTCATATCTATATATATGTATTTGCATTGTTTTGGCGTGTACCAGAGGACTTTGATCGATAAACGAGTTTAGGCACTTTTTGTTGTCAAAATAAAAAAAAAATAAACAATTATAATACAAATAAAAAAAAGTAAATTTGGGTACACATGGTTTAAAAATCATCATAAAATTAGTAATTAAATACGTAATTAAGATTTCGAACATCTCAAAATAATTTTTTAGTATCAAGGTGAGTTCGAGACATAAATATGGTGTAGGTATACTCAAAAATTTTTTATACAATTTTAATTCAACGACGCTCAATAAATTTCGAGACAACAATAACACTTGAGATAATTATAGTGAAGATGAAATTGTAATAGCAGATAAAATAAAAAAAAAAAAACGCATTTATACAGAAAAAAATATCTATTAAGAATATATATTGCAATTATTGAGAGATCACATAAAAATTTAATAAATATAAATATATTTATATATTTATCTATGCACTTATATATTTCTATAAATGAACATCTTTCGGGCTCTGTGTACACACATACATTAAAATACATTACAACACATACATACATACATACATACATACTTCATTTCTGATCAACATGCTGTATATAATAAAGAACTATTAACTAATGACTGTGTAGATAATTATATTATTAATTATAATTACGCATTGAATTGGCGGCTGATGCTATTTTGCTGAGAATCATAAGTAGTCCTAGCTATAATATACTATACATATTTATTTATCTATCTATTTATATACGTATATAATCCAATTAAGTTTTGACCTGTAACGCGTTTGACGCACTTTGCAAACTTGGCGAAACGAACGGTGGGGGGGGGGGGTAGGAGTATAGTAGGAGTAGGTAAATATGTGAGGGATGAAAAAAAAAAGAAAGACAAACATGAACTCGTGTATTATGAATTTTCTTAAATTAATTATGTACACGATTATACATTCTGATTTCTCATAATTTCTCGTTATGTATAATGCTTTATCCAGAGAAATCAGATTCATCAAATGTAGCGGCATCATAATTTTAACGTATACTGGCGCTAATAACTTCCCCTGGTATTTATCGTTATAATATTTATCTTTTTTCTACATTTCTGTAATGTGTACAAATGTAATTATAGAATCGAATTTTCTATAAGACAAAGAAAGAGTACCAAAAGCCAGATCAAATCTAATTACTAAGGTCAATTATTATACAAAAAAATAATTTTGAACAAAAAAATGAAGAGGTAGAGGAATAATATAGGTAGTATGTACACATGTTATTATTTCATAGAACAAGAGAGATCGTCGATCCAGTTTGCTTTAATGCATCATCTTTAGCGCTTTAATATAATTTGACGCTTAAATCATAAACACGACATAATATATAATATATATATATTTATAATCTGCCGGCGAGCCTGCTCATCGGCCGGAATACTGGAAGGTGCTCTACAAAAAAAAAAACAATAATTTCATAAAAATAATGATTTATATAAAATATCAATCTTATACCATCATCCAAACTCACCGTTTTCGTGCGATAATTCTTAAAGGTACACACACACATACACAAGCTGAGATGACTAGTTTGATCAAATCGCGAGATATAATAATAGAAGAGCCCATAATAATAAAGACGCGTCTTCACTCGCGTTTTTAACCGACCCATGCCCCCTCTTTCTTTTTCTCTTTCTACTCCTTCTTTTTCTTCTCCTCTTTATTAGCCCAGTATTGGTTGTAAGAGAAAGTTGATGGGAGGCAGTGGTGGTAATGAAGTCGATGACATTAGGTTCGGGTTAGCCCGACGATCGTCGGCGCTGGGCTGGACTCAAGCCCGTAAGAAAAGCTGGCAACTGTAGTCCATCAGCAGTTGAGGAATGTTGATTATGATGATGATTATGTTGCTGTTGTAGTTGTTGTTGTTGTAGATGATGATGGTATGATTGTTGATGATGTGATTGACGATATAATTGTAACTGATGATTATGATTCTGTTGTTGGATTAATGATGAATTCGTTGATATATCCCAGACTGTACGACAATGTGCTTTCTGTCGCCAATGTGGTAGTTGGATACCGAGTCTTTGACAATCGTGAGCGTATGCCATAAATGATTCGCAGTAACATTGCTCGTTTGGACATTCGCACATGTCTTGAAGACAGGCTTTGTAGTACATGTTTGGATTGACTTTACGATTACACAATTCGAAGATATTTGATCGTAGACGATTGCATAATCTGAAAAATAAATTTGATATCATTATTATGTATTGAGGGTTAAAACTTAAAGATGTTAGAGAAAAAAAAATATATAAACGCACCTGTGATCCTTCCTCATTTTACATCCACGTCGTAAAAAATGAGTTTTCGTTCTTGAACAAACTTTCTTAGCACCAACAGCCCATGAATTACCAAAGCTAACAGGATCGGTAAGTAATTTACCTTTACGGCTAGTAAGATCATCTTTTGGTATAGAATTAAAATTACCACAAAGTCCACACAGCTTGCCTCGATAAGTGGTAGGTGCGGTAACTTCAAGAAAACTAATGCCATCCCAAAGTATTTTAATACCAAGCTGTGTACTGCTAACAAGTATACTATCTTGAGTACGATTAATGTCCAATCTCTCTGTCAATCTGTAAGGTACCTCGACCCTTTGTCCATTGACCTTGACTCTCATTTTTTGACCAAGATTGACCTTGAGCTCGCCAATTTTTAACGATATCGTTTTAGTCCATGCTGATAATCGAGTTGAACGTGCGTCGTTGGTAACGCGAATGCTGAAGGTGTGATTAGCACAATCGCTGGCCAGTTGATACTTGCAGGCTCCACGGAATGTGTAGAATTTACCGTCGAAGGTCCGGTAATGAGGATCGCCAAATACAGTGCATACACCATCGCCTTGAGTTCAATTATATATGTATAAATATGATCAGCAAATTTTTGCTTTATTTATTCGTTCGTTAAAGTTAATGAAGGAATTACATTTTTTTTTTTTAATTTTCAAGTAAATTTAGATTTTATTTGCTAATAGCAATTGAAAGCCTGATTATATTGTAATAACACGCAGTCGATACGCGAAGAGTATTGTAAAATAAAAATATAAGATTTAAAAAAAAGGGGTAGGGGAAAGGGCGTCAGAGGTATTGATAAAAATGATGATGATGATGATTTGAATATAAGATAAACTCACTTTCAACGCATCGTGGACAGCACTGGCCCTCGGGTAATTCCAAACGCGAATTCGGTGGACAGGGTATGTTTAAGGGTGGACACATTGACATCGCACAGCGTACCTTGCCCTGCTTGCATGCGCACGACTTGCAGGGATCTAGCTTCCAAGTTTCGCCATCCTGCCTAGGAGAAATTAGAACGTTTTAAACAACAACAATAATATTTTAACTATCTAATTTTTGTCTTTCACGAGTTATATCAATTTTCTCTTTTTTTTTTTCTTTTTTCAATTTATGGCTATTATTATGAAAGCTTTATTTTTTAAGAGTTAGTATAAGCAAGTCGAGAGCAGCATGTTTTTTTTATATATAAATATGAATATATGATTGAGATTTATTGTTGCAAAATATTATATAGCATGTGCGATGTTTAGTGAAGTTGATTTGGTTAACAAACAAAAAAAAAAAAAAAGGAAATAGCTTTTTGTGTGTAAAGGGCAGGAAATAAAAGTATATTGCAGTTTCTTTTTTTGTATAACATGGTTAATATTATTTATCGTTATATTAATTTTGTATAAGCGTTTTATAAGCTGGTGTAGATAATATCGGTAAGCCGGTGATGTTAAAAAATAATAATAATTAATACTGATTGTTTGTAGTTCGAAATCTTAATTACTAATGAGGTACGCATTGTCAATTATTTATTATAACAATAATAATAATCTATTATAAAAATAATGTTAAAACATGAATTATGAAATAAGCATGATAAATCAAGTCTTTTTCGTTATTTACACGATTTTTATCGACTATTATGTATATATATTTTTTTTTAATATATTAAATTAATATATTATCGATTAGTTAGTAATACTTTTTTTTTCACTCATACATATATATTCCAAGCTTAAATGTATCAAAAAAAAGAAAAAAAAATATACGGCCATAAAGACTTCTTCTCGCAATAGATTTTTATAAAAAAAAAAAAAATGTGCATGACAAAAAGCGCTTGTGCGTATATTTAAAAGCGTATAATGCGATGCGATGGTGTTTGCGATATGGTGATGGTGCGCAGAATGACATATATAGTGACTTAATATTAATATAAATGCTCGTTATACACCAGTCTTGTGGCTTTTTATTAACAGGCACATTGAGCAAATATAATGTAAATATATAGATTTAAAAAAATTATCTGTACAGCATGTTTGGTACCTATTATCGCAATATCTTACAAAGGCATATTAAGGAATATCAAAACTCTCTTGTGGAGCCCACACAAATACACACACACACACACACACACACACACACACACACACACACACACACACACACACACACACACACATAAACACACCCAAAAACAATCAAACAAACATACGTGTATCTTTCAGTCTTTGAAAAATTTAGCAAATGTATATCAAGCATGTATAATGTATTTCATGTATAGGTATATATGTATTATGTAAATGTAATCAAGCATCAAAGCGGTAACATCAGCATCCTAAATATCATCATCATCATCATGAAAATCGCAGCAATGATACTCGCCCCGTAGGTTTTTCCAGCATATGTACAAGACGCTCTACTCTCTTCGACAAGTGGACATTGTGGACAGCAACGTCCTGGTTGCTTAGTTTGATACTCTCGATTGCATTCGAGCACTGGACACGTTTCCTTAGCGCAGCTTATCGTTCCTGAATTACACGAGCAGCGCGTACACTCGTCCAGATAAAATGTCGAGCCTGTATTGTGTAGTACTTGGCCGAGCATACAGGCACCTCGTGGTGGTGACATATATTTGCCGGAACCTGATTGGTGTACATTATTTATATGTAGAATAATTTATGTTTTATTTTTTACGAGATGATGAGGGTGAGAGGATGTGTATGATATATAAGTGCTGCATATATATAATAAAATTTACCATCGCAGCGAGGACAGCAATCACCAGGCTCTTGAATTATTCGAGACACGGGACAGTGGAGTACTGGACAAGCTTTTTTCTGGCAGGTCAATCGTCCGTTGTTACAGCGACAAGTGACACAAGGATCTTCAGCTGTCATGACTGATCTCTCTTCTGTCACTTTTTGACCGTTTACGTAGCATCCTAATTGTTTGAAAAAAAAAATAAATAAGGAAAAAAATTGATTATAATAATTTTAGATATTTTAAGAAGATAAAAATTTTGTTTCATACCTGCGCAAGTTGGACAACATTGGCCAGGTGCTGGAGGAGTAGGATTGGCACATGGAACGTGACAACGTAAGGTCGATTCCGTTATGACACCAGCGTTACAGGTTGATATTTTGCAAGGATCGCCAGGATCTATCCATTCTGTACCTGACGCGTGATGAACGTTGCTTTTAACACATCCTGAAAAATTTTTTTGTTTTTTATACATTTTTTAAAGAAAGAATAAAAAATATTTTTTTTTTTAAATAAGGACAGGAAAAATTGTTAGAAGATTAGAAGTAACCAATCAAACAGGGAATAATATGTTTTTCATAAATCAATAGCTCAACGATTATGTCCTTCCTTATATCGAATAGTAAACAAACGTTTGTTATAAATGCAGCCTGATGTTTACAAGTTTATCGACTATTACAAGTCATATATGTCTGTAAAACTATGGGTTAAACAATTATTAGTACTTGCCGACAAAAGAGCAGTACAGTCATTCACAGAAATTAAGTCTAAAGAATCAAAGAGAGAAACAAGTGATATACGACGAAGAAGAAGAAGAAATAGTGATCAAGAGTGAAGATAAATGTATTATATGTCTTGAAAGAACTCGTTTCTCTTGAGTTGCTCGTTATAAATCTTACGTCACAATTAGCATAATTAATGCACTGCTTGTGCTTCGATATAAAAGACTATAAGGCGACGAAGACGTTAAACGAGTAATGTTCACTCTTTGGTAAGTGTACATATAATGTGATTACGTATGGTTTATTCTTTGTTTTAATTTTTTTTTTTTTAAAGAGTAATTGTTAATTTTTTAGTATTTTTATGGATGTTGGTGTGTAATGATATTAAAATTGTTATGTTAATTTTGATAAGAAAAGTTTTGGTTAGATTTTGGTAATTGTTAATTAAGTAAATTATATTTAATAATTCTTTATTGTTCAGTTACGTCTGACCAAACTTGGCATTTATCTACTGCAATAGCATAAATGTAATTTAAAAATTTTTAAATTCAATTTTTATAATCCTTCAAATCATTTTACAAAACAATTCCGAAAACTAGAAAACTTTTATATCAATTTTAGTTTAATTTACTAATGCATTATCTATTGATCGAATACCATTAGAGAAAATTAAATAACAAAAAAAGAGAGACAAAATGAAAGAATAAATCTTGAAAATTACCTTTACACTTTTGACAGCATTCATCCTTCCTTGGCTCTAATAGCATATAGCAACCATCAATGCTTGGACACTGATGTTTCAAACACTCCACAAAGCCATTCTACAACATAAAAATAAAAAAAAAATCCATGGTATCAGTCAATGTGCTCGTGTTATTGTTTTTCATTCGTATACGATTATGTTACTTAAACGATATGCTACATTCAGTAAACAAACGCATTGATTATGTATGAAACCGATTGGGAAAGTTAATTTATGAGTATAGTTGCTCTTTCTCGTGCAACCTCGAATTAACTTGTGCTTTATATGCGTTTGTAGTAAAATAAAATTTATTTTAGTGTATACCTTTAATTGTATGAAAGTTATCGAATTAATTTAAATTATAAAATTAGCGATATATGCGAGTGTTAAACAAAATAAATATTAAAATTTCTCATTATCTTATGATCGATCAACTAATTTTTCATATCTAAACTCAAAGTATATCAGTCATTTTTTTTTCTTTTAATTTTCGACTAAATTTACAACAAAAAATAAGATGAGACACGTTATAGGCCCGTGTGTCAGAGAGATGAGTCAATGAACCAAGCGTGTGCGCGCGCGCGGCTGATTCTGATAAGTAGGCAAACGCAACAGCAGATCCCCTCTTTATACACTAAAGTTCTTGGTGCAAGCGTTGTTATTTGCCTGAGATTTTGTGGCTTTGATTGATTTTGTATATGGCTCTTTTACATCAGAGAGAATGAATATAATTTCTTTAATAAAATTTTTTTTCTAGATTTATTTATTCTAAAAATAAATAAAAAGAAATTCTATCATTCACCCCCATATCGATATTATTAATCATATGAAATATATTGCGAATAAAAGCGTCTGTAAGATCAAACAATAATCTTTATTGTGCAGTGCTTTTACTCTTTCTCTTGCGGCTCTCTTTTATGAAGTTATGAAAAAAAAGGCATATAACGCGAAAACAAGACGTTCACTGCACATACGCACATCATCATCAACATCATCATCAATTCTCTTATAATATAGCCATAAATACATTACGAGAAAGACTCCATTAATTAATAAAATTTAATTAAGTTCAATTTTTAAATCAAAATGTATCCTCTAATTAAATAACCAACCGCGCACAGATCTATTAAAATTATGATCAATCAACGTAATCTAAATCAACAAAAAAAAAAAAAAAAAAAAAAAAAACACATATTAATACACAAAAACTAAAAAAAAAAAAAAACAAAAAAAAAAAAAAAAAAAAAAAAAAAAAAAAAAAAAAAAAAAAAAAAAAAAAAAAAAAAAAAAAAAAGTCACATCTCGTTTTATTACGCAATATCTAAATCTATCAGAGATCAATAATTCTAACGATCAAAAAAATTATTTCAAATTCGTCATTATAATATTATACACGCATACGCGATGAGAAATTAAAAAATTCCATGTTCCAAACACCTTTTCCATTACATTATAATATATCAAGACTCTCTATATTGACAAGGTCACGCACCCGATTTCTTTCAAATAAAAAATCTTAACTCACACACACACAGCATATATATCCATCATATACATTCAATACACATACATATATGCATAGTCAAAGAGAGCAATATCTTGTTTACTCTCGCTTGCTCGTTCGCGTACTTGTAACCTAATTGATATTTCATCGAAACAATTGCGGCTGCTGTGTTGCAACTCAGAAATGTATGTAGCAGATCCAGATATTATATGTGTATACATATTTTTTTTTTATATAGAGATAGAGTAAACTATTTTACTAGATCAAAAAACGAGGTACACGTTATATTAGATTTCTTGGGATGGTCGATGAATCGAAATGTCAAGAATGTTTATGGCTTAGAAGTAGTATATACATATGTGTGTGTGTGTGTGTGTGTGTGTGTGTGTGTGTGTGTGTGTGTGTGTGTGTGTGTGTGTGTGTGTGTGTATAGGTCTTGTTCGATGTTTTATATATTGATACGAGGAATTCGGTTACTCGGACGAACGAGTCAGCTATGCTTTGATTTTTTTTATTTTTTTTTTTTTTATATGTATTTAAGAGTGACTCTTTCGCATGTGTATTACATCAGTCTTGCGACAGTTTGGATTTATTTGAATTAGTTGTTGATATGATACCTTATAGAAATATATGTATATTCATACTGCTTAAATTTTTGTAATACATATTGAGTGATGCTGTGTGTGTCAGCTATAAGATCTTTTTCTTTCTCTTCTTTTAATATGTATATTAGAGATGATTTGATAACAGGTTTATCGCGATAGAAATCTTTTCTGTTGAATTTAATTTATTCTTTAATTAATATGCTATTTATATTTAAATTTTATGTCAACCGTGTGCTGGTATACAGTTTGAGAGAAATAAAAAAAAGATGATATGGAGATTTGACATTAGAAAAATTATTTTAAATATCAAAAAAAAAAAAGACTTATATCTAATTCGTCGATCTAATTTCAATTGGGAAATACCAAAATTCTTCTTCTTCTTCTTCTTTTTTATTACTTTTAAATTACAAATTATAATTAGATTCAAATTTAACCAATTAGTTTTTTTTTTACTTTTTATTATAATTATTATTTTTTTTTAATTTTATTTTGTAAAAAAAAAACTATACATGAAGAAGAAAAGAGGAGGGGAGAGATAATCACCTACGGCGCCAGTAAAAATAACGATCGAATGATAAAAAGCATGTTTCATGCTAATAAAAAAAAAAAAGGAAATAAAAAGTTGTTGTTGTTTTTTGTTCTTATTTATAAAACGTCAATTTATTAAATCGTTTCATTACCTTGCAAATACAGGCAAAGCATTTTGTATTTGGTATTTTGTCGACGGTGAAGTCTTCGCCCTCAACGTCGCAAGTTTCTCGGCTACCTGTAAATAAATATAATTATACATTAATTAAATAACAATTTTGATATCCTACTAAACTTTATCTCACACATAAAAAAAAATATATAATTTGCTACCAACAAATTATTCAAAAAAAAAAATAAAAAAAAAATAATCACTTCCCAATGAACAAGCTATAGTAGTATTCGTCATCACACCAACCCAACCGAAGCAAACAAAAAAAAAAAAAAAGGAACAGATCGCCTCGTCATCGTCACCCTCATTCCGGTAACATCTCATCCGCCTCCCTTTTATCCTTACACCAATTCTATAGCGCAAAAATCAAGGGGGGTGAGAGAGAAGGGGACCATCGCTATATTTGCTCTCGCCATTTCCGTTCAACATATAATACATATAAGCCCACACTAGAAAGTGTAGGCGTAAGCGTATATAATATGACTCAGATATACTCTTCTTGTATTTACTGTATACATATCTGTACATTTATATAGATATATAGACACTATAAAAGGGGGATAAAACAATATCCTACAGTTCCTATATCTTTTCCCTTACTCTCAAGATAGGGTGCAGCCAGTTTTTCAAGCTTTATTTCCAAAGTAAAAGAGCTTCAAGTGAGAGAGAGAGAAAGTGGCTTTATCTATCAAACAGATTTCACTGACGAAGCCCAGAAAGCCCACCCTAATATGCCAACTGATTTTGCTTTATTTTAGTTGTAGTATTGGATCGTCTCGTAATTGAAGAAGATAACGGTGATTTTATGGGGGGAGGGAAACGAGACGAATGGACTTTGATTTCTTTATTGTTTCAGAAGAAACAAAAAGTATGGGAGGGTAGGATATGTGTATTAGTGTGTGCATGTGTATAGTTGAGATTTATGTAGTCTATCTCAAGATGTATTATAAGAAATGTGTGTATGAATGTATGTGAGCCATTTCATTATCATTTTAATGTGTTTAATGAGTTTTTTTTATAGTATAATGACGACGAGGTAACGTTTTACGTCGATGTAAGAACTTACAATTTGTGACTATGAATGTAATATATAAGGAAGAAGAAGTAAAAAAAAAAAAAAAATTAATAAAGGTCAGGTTTGTAAATGCTTATGTTATAAACATGATTTATAAATTTTTCGCCGTGTTTCCGCGTGTAATGAGAAAACCAATGAGGAATTTTAGATTTTATATTTTTCACTTGAAAGATACATTACACCTATATTCGAGAGATATAACGAGTATTATGGAAAGGTGTATTACTCTTGGATCGATTTTAACCGAGTATAGTAAGATAAAACGTTATCTTGTTGCACGTCTGTTTGAACAGACATCGGCTGCTGTATTTTTTTTGAGTATATACTCTTGACATTAAAAATGGTATGTGTTAAGACGTAATGAAGTTGAATTGAAGTTTATAGGAAAATTTTGGTATAGTTATTAGTTATATGATGTTGATTGCTCGTATTAAAATTTATAGTTATAGAAATATAATTTAAAAGTATATTTTAAAAGTTGAATCGTATATATTTCAGTTAAAGTAATAACTGTAACAATAAATTAATTATGACAGTAATTGTTCTTTTTTATTTTTTTTAATATTAAGTAGAACAGTTAAAAATAAAAAAATTGTGATTTGTAATTTTAATTGAATAGCAACTCTATTTTTTTACTATTATTAATCAGTAGGTATGTGCCTTTATGAAAACATATGCCCACCTTCTATTTTTCTTATTATAACAACAATTTAATTGCTAATAAAACCAACCGTATATGTAAATACATAAATATATGAGCTTTTGCAAAAGAGATATCATAATGAAGTCATTACGACCTGGTCAATTAAAATAAACAGCAATATATATTCCATCGAGAAAAAGAAAGAGAAAGAGAGAGAAGGTAAAGATCATAAAACAAGACCAAGTTATAACTATAACTCTTTTACTATACGGAATTCCTTTTTGCTACCAAATTTTTTTATTTTCTTCTTAGATATTTTATATAGTTAGGGTTAGGGGAAAATATATACTTTCTCGTATAGGCTAATACGTAGTTTTAATTACCATCTGGTGTATACCGGTAAGTTTGATAATTTTTGAGGGGAAAAATTTACACACTCTCGCTTTAGATAAGTTTCTGTCTGATATCGTGATGGAGTTATATTTATGCTTAAAGTTGTTATCGATATATTGATGTAGTGTATATAGTTAAAACAAATTTGTGTATACACATATATTGATAATGTTAGCGTCATAACTGGAACTAGATTTTTTTTGATTTTTTTATTTTTATTTCGTTGATCTACAAATTTGTGACGTACATAGTTTGATACATATAATATGTTTGCGTTTCCTGATGATGTGCATTTTTATTGCTGATAAGAATATTCTAACTAAATGACTATCGAGTTTATACCTACTTGCAATTTCATTGGACTTTGTATTTTAAAATATATAATTTTGACAAATAAAAAATTATTTTTTTTTTATTGTTTACTGTTTATAATTACTTTGTTTGTTACACGACCCAGAATCATAATTACGATACCACGTAAATCGAGTGAGCGTATGTATACGATTAAAATTGAAGCTGGATAAAACCGGTAGCTTGACAAAATTTAAGCAATCAACGACTCAATTCTTTTATAATTAACAGAGTTTTTGTTTATACTAAAAAAATAAATAAATAAATAAAATATGTGCTTATCAAAGTAATTGACACAAGTTTAAATATCAATCGACAAACACAAAATTCTTATCTTCTTTTAAAACATTATAGTCTAATACGATTCTAAAGCTTGCATTAGAGCAAACCTTTAGTATAAACAAACAAACGAACAAAAAATAATCATCACATGAATTGTACAATTCCAAGTTTAAATCTTGAAAAATGTATAGACTCAACTATACAAAAAAAAATCAAACTTTTTTTTCAAAACATCGAATACCGAGACAAAATCAAGTAAATTGAAAAATATTGGTATATGAGTAGTTGCATCAAAGCACGCGAGAAACGTCATTAATTATAAGCGCCGGAATATAGCACATATATAAGTAGCAGTAGAGCGCGATATAGCTTTTGCGCAAGCGCGCGCTCGCGGCTTACGGGCATCTCAGATTGTGATTTGTGCGCCTATAGTGTACTATACAGGATATATATTATTATATACCTTGCGTATATAATAACGACAAAGTTGATTTACCAACAACAGCAATGTATGTTTTATGGTACACAGGTATATAATATATATAATGTATTATGGAAAATGACCTGAGGAGATTGAAATACTTGCACAGGTGCATGTACATACGCGAATGTTGCTAAAGACGAGGGATGAAATAAAGAATTTGTTGTCGTGTGAGATAATGACATTGCAGAGATTGATTTGTTCTTTGGTATATAGGTATGTATAGTCAAGTTTGTTGGATTTGACTACTTGTATTCGTAAGATTTGTTATTATATTTCAAAATTCGGTTAAACAAAAAATTATTTCGTATTTTCCTATGTAAAATTAAAGTAAATTATTATAAAAAAATCCTTACCTTTGATACTCTCCGACAAAGCTTCGCATCCTCGTAGACACAAAAGTAACGCAAGCACTACAGATGATAATAGGCACGACGTTGATACTTTTGAAGCTGTTAGCTTCATTTTGCTGATTTTGCTGCTGCTGCTGCGGCTCCAGCGGTGCCGCACTTCTTGGTAGCATGTAATCTCACGCTCTGTAACAGATAATAATAATAAAAATTTAGTTGTCATGAAATACAATAAGTATGTATTATAAGATATAAGTAGTAATAATCGTTTTTGATTTTTGTAAAATTAAAAAAGAAATGTTTCTTCAATAATCGCGGGACACATTAAACGTGCAAAGTTTTCTTATCATTATAGCACGCACCTGTTTAAAAATAAAACATTTTTTTTCTCTCTCTCTCTCTCTCTCTTTTTCTCTTCGCGCATCACGATACTGATGCAAAGATAATAATCGAAAACGCAACAATGTGTCTCTTATACATCTCGAGTCTTAATCCTCGACACTTTATATTTTTCATTTATTCATATGAGACAGATACACACATCACACATACTTATGTGTAGTAGTAATGAATAAAAAATTTTGATCAAATCAAATAAACAAGATAAAGTAACAAGAACATGTGACACACACGTTTTCAAAATACACGAGACAATAAATTCAAGCTCTACTTTATTAATATATTTAAAAATATAATAACAAAAGCCTGTTGCTATTCTATCGATATATACTTGTGTTTATTAAAAAAATATTCGAAAAAATAAAATAAAAAAAAAAACAGATAAATCGCGAGATTAATCGAGTGTAATACGACATTGAAAAAAGAAGAAAAAAAAAGTAGTAGGAAAAAGAGAGAGATAGAAGGCGCTTTAACTATCGCGCAGTTAAAAATTTTCATTCGTCTTTAACAATAGCGAGAGAGAGAGAGAGAGAGAGATGCTATAGCCAAAGCAAGGTCTACAATTCACGTTGGGACATTAAGAAGTCTGGCTTCTGTATAGTAGCTACATATATATTATGTATTACCATTCGCGAAGTGAACGTCTGTCCTATTTTCCATGTCTCTTTCTCGAACTTCGTTCCTGTTGTTGTTACAAATGTATGTATGTATGTGTTGGGTATTCTGATTATTGCAAAATGTTAAGGTATACAGTGGGATTTGTAAATGTCGAAAGCTCTTGGTGATTTGAGATAGTAAAGCGAGAGAAGAATGACTTTAATGTTGGAAAGTTTAAAGTATGATAGTGTGTGACGATAAAGAAAACTTGGTTGAATATTGTTGATTTGAGAGGCTTAATATTTGTATTTTGAAATTGATTAGGATAGATGAGGTTTTACAAGGTACTATGGAATTTGGATTGTAAATGTTTTGTTAAAATTTTTATGTGGTATATGAATCAGAATATTTTTGGATTAAATTTTTATAGCGAACTTGGTGAGCTTTTATAAAATTATTGCTGGCTTGTACGTTATAATATATAAAAGAACATATTTCCGAAAAGTTTTATTCGAGTTAACAAAAGATAAAAAAAAAATAAATCCATGGCAAGTAAAAAATGCAACATTTTTGTTTGGAAATATATAAAGTGCAATTTTTCTTAAAGTCATACAAAGAAAACGTAGAATATATATATATATA